>PITA01031391.1:0-15275 GCA_004023965.1 Spilogale gracilis
ACAACCATCAAAAATTACTATCAACAATTATATGCCAATATGTTTAACAACCTAGAAGAGATGGATACATTCCTAGAAACCTATAAGCTTCCAAGACTGAAACAGGAAGACATTGAAAATTTGAATAGACCTATATCCAGTAATGAGACTGAAGCAGTGATCAAAAAACTCCCCAAAAACAAGATTCCAGGACCAGACGGATTCCCTGGGGAATTCTACCAAACATTCAAAGAAGAAATAACACCTATTCTCCTGAAGCTCTTTCAACAGATAGAAACGGAAGGAAAACTTCCAGACTCTTTCTATGAAGCCAGCATCACTCTAATCCCCAAACCAGAAAAAGAACCCATCAAAAAGGAGAACTTCAGACCAATATCGCTGATGAATATGGATGCCAAGATTCTCAACAAGATCCTTGGCAACAGGATCCAACCACACATTAAACAGATTACCCACCATGACCAGGTGGGTTTTATCCCAGGGATGCAAGGGTGGTTCAACACTCACAAATCAATCAATGTGATAGAACAAATCAATAAGAGAAGAGAGAAGAACCACATGGTACTCTTAATGGATGCAGAAAAGGCATTTGACAAAATACAACACCCGTTCCTGATCAAAACTCTTCAAAGTACAGGGATAGAGTGAACATTTCTCAACCTCATAAAATCTATCTATGAAAAACCCACAGCGAATATCATTCTCAATGGGGAAAAACTGACAGCCTTCCCTCTGAGATCAGGAACAAGGCAAGGATGCCCACTCTCACCACTACCGTTCAACATAGTGTTAGAGGTCCTAGCAACAGCAATAAGACACCAGAAAGAAATAAAAGGTATCCAGCTTGGCAAAGAAGAAGTCAAACTCTCTTTCTTTTTGCAGATGACATGATACTCTATGTGGCAAACCCAAAAGACTCTACCCCCAAACTACTAGAACTCATCCAACAATTCGGTAATGTGGCAGGATAGAAAATCAACGCACAGAAACTAGTTGCATTCCTATACACTAACAATGAAAATATAGAAAGGGAAATCAGAGAATCCATTCTGTTTACTATAGCACCAAAAACCATAAGATACTTAGGAATAAACCCAACCAAAGAAGTCAAGGATCTGTACTCGAGGAACTACAGAACACTCATGAAAGAAATTGAAGAAGACACTAAAAGATGGAAGAGCATTCCATGCTCATGGATCAGAAGAATAAACATTGTCAAAATGTCTCTATTGCCCAGATCAATCTATACTTTCAATACCATTCCGATCAAAATCCCTCCGACATTTTCAAAGCGTTGGAACAAACAATCCTAAAATTTATATGGAACCAAAAAAGACCCTGAATCGCTAAGGAATTGCTGAAGAAGAAAAGCAAAGCTGGGGGCATCTCGTTACCTGACCTCAGGCTTTATTACAAACCTGTGATTACCAAGACGGCATGGTACTGGCACAAAAATAGAGAAATAAATCAATGGAACAGAGTGGAGAGTCCAGATATGGGCCCACAAATCTAAGGACAAATCATGTTTGACAAAACTGGAAAAAATATCCAGTGGAAAAACAACAAGTCTCTTCAGTAAATGGTGCTGGGAAAATTGGACAGCTACATATAGAAGAATGAAACTAGACCGTTCTCTTACACCACACAAAGGCAAACTTGAAATGGATGAAAGATCTCAACGTGAGGCAGAAATCCATCAAAATTCTGGAAAAGAACATAGGCAGTAACCTCTTTGACATCAGCCACAGCAACTTCTTTCAAGACACGTCTCCAAAGGCAAAGGAGACAAAAGCGAAAATGAACTTCTGGGACTTCATCAAAGTTAAAAGCTTCTGTACAGCAAAGGAAACAGTCAACAAACCAAAGAGGCAACCCACAGAATGGGAGAAGATATTTGCAAGTGACACTACAGACAAAGGGCTGGTATCTATAAAGAACTACTCAAACTCAACACCCAAAAAGAAGATGAACACATCAAAAAATGGGCAAGAGACTTGAAGAGGCACTTCTCCATAGAAGATATACAAATGGCTAACAGACACATGAAAAAATGTTCAGCGTCACTAGCCGTCAGGGAAATTCAAATCAAAACCACACTGAGATACCACCTTACACCAGTCAGAATGGCCAAAATTAACAAGTCAGGGATCAACTTGTGTTGGAGAAGCTGAAGAGAAAGGGGAACCCTCCTACACTGTTGGTGGGAATGTAAGCTTGTGCAGCCGCTTTGGAAAACAGTGTGGAGATTCCTTAAAAAAAATAAAAATAGAGCTACCCTATGACCCTGCAATTGCACTACTGAGCATTTACCCCAAAGATACTGATGTAATGAAAAGAAGGGCCATATGTACCCCAATGTTCATAGCAGCAATGGCCACAATCGACAAACTGTGGAAAGAGCCAAGGTGCCCATCAACAGATGAATGGATAATGAAGATGTGGTACATATATACAATGGAATACTACACCTCCATCAGAAAGGATGAATATGCAACTTTTGTAGCAATATGGACTGGACTGGAAGAGATTATGCTGAGTGAAATAAGCCAAGTAGAGAAAGTCAAGTATCACATGGTTTCACTTACTTGCGGTGCATAAGGGGTAACCTAGAGGACAGTAGGAGAAGGAAAGTAAATGGGAAGTAGGGTAATCCAGGGAGAGAAACAAAACAAGAGAGACTTTGGACACAGAAACAAACTGAGGGACTTGGAGGGAGTTGGGTGGGGGGATGGTGTGGGGAATGCGAAAGTAATCTTGGAACACTGGAACTAAAATTTAAGTGACAATAAAAAAAAAGTAAAAAAATAAATAAAAAGAAGTAATAGTATATACATAATATGCTATAATATATGGTGTAATGGAACAATTATATTGTATATTATATTAAATATTAGTTATAATTATATATTATATATAGTATTATAACAAAATAAATGCAAAAAATACCAACCATAAGACCAAAGGACTCTAGGAAACAGCATATCATGGTACAATCTTCCTACCTCCTTTCCAATCCCACCTTATCTACATAAGATACTCTATGAATGAGCACTGTAGAACTATTCTCTTGATTTTACTTTTCCTGATAAAAATATTTGTACAGCATACCTAACATAAATACCATATTATAAGACTCTAGTTGGAGAATGAAAAGGCAAAGATTAAATATTGAGAAGCTTTGTTTCAATCATTGTCCAATCAAGAAACAGAAACCACAACAATAATTTGGGATGGGGTACATCAACATTAAGATTTATTGCTGGGACCCGGCCCTGGCAATGGTAACAGTCGGGGTTCCCCGAAGGTGGTGACAGAGTCGGCGATAAAATCAGGAGACCTGACTCGAAGAGTGGCGTGGGGATCTCCTCTCCTGAAAACTGTGTCTTCAGGGTTCTTTATTTAAAGCCTTTTAGTTACATCAATCTAGCTTTAGGCAAACAGTTGGTTCTGTCTCTCTTGCTCTCTGCTTCTCTGTTTCTGTTTCTCTCTCTGTTGCTGTCTCTCTCTGTCTCTCTATCTCTTGCTCTCTGTCTTTTGCTTCGCTCTCTCTTCCTTTGCCTCTCTCTGCGCAGGCTCTTTGTCTTTCTCTCTGTGTCTGTGTCTCCATCTCTCAGACTCTCAGTCTCATGGCTTTGTCTCTTTGCTCTGCTCTTCTTCTTTCCTCTCTCAGTCTTCCTCTCTCTATCTTTGACTGTCAAGGGTCCCAATCTTTTATTATTCCTCAGTGAGGAAGTTGGGTGGTGCAGTTAAATCTTTAACTGCTTTTGCACCGACCCTATAGACAGGATTAGTATTGTCACTTCAGCGGACAGAGTGATTGCTGAAACTCACAGAAGTTGAGACCATTGAGGCACAGGGATCAAGAAATACAGATAAGAGATACAGAGATATGATTACCAGGAGGAGGATTAAATGGAATAAGCACACCAAGGACATATTGCCCTGACCCATAGGGTATGTGGCTTTTTGGATTCTAGGCAGGGAAAGCCCCTCTGGGCTTTCATTCACCTTCACAGGTACCTCCACCAGAATTTATGGTGGCTTGGGCATGGAGGGAAGGGCAGATCATGCACCATCCCCGACAATTTATTAACTAGAAATAGGCTGTTAACTACTAAAAGAAGTTTTAAAAAAAACCCTGAGGAATGCAACAATGGAAATTGAATTAAGCAGGCCTAAGAAAATAGTGAATGAATGATAACTTGGAAAAGGGTCCTCCTGAAGTCTGAATTCAGACCTCATCAGAGAGGCCAGTAGCTGCTACAAGTTTATGTGGACCTCACAGGGTGAAGAAGGACAAAGAGGACACAGGCTGCAGCTCCCCACAAAAAGTCAACTGCTTCTGTCAGAGAAAGTCAGTGGAAGGTACTAGTGGGTCAGAATGGTATAGTAGTGTCTCTGAAGGGAGGCTGGCAGCTACTCCACAGGAAGAAGCCTACTGAAAGCAGGAAAAGACCCCTCTCTCTTGTTTTGTCTGGGTAGAAGTCCTTTGGTGCCTTCTATTATCAAAGCTTATCATTATATCAGCTAGCACAGGAAAGATTTTATAATATCCAACTAAAATATCACAATATATAGCAAAGAAATGTTGATTTGGTATCTAGAAAGAATGAATTGGCTCCGTCTACCCCTTTGGTTCCTCAGTTTTCATATGTCCCCTTCCTCATACATTTGAAGTTCCAGATGGCAGTTAAACAACTTATGTTTCCACCTAGCAAGATGCTTCTATCCTTCCTACAAGTGATGCCCTTACCCTTTCCCCCAAATGAGGAGAAACACACTTCCAACGGTGATGGTATCTGCCATTGACATTTTTAATGACTCCTTGAATCCAGTCAAGTTCCACCGAAAGTTCTGCTACCTAAAGACTGATGTAAAGCTAACATCCAGTGAGGATGAATCAGTGCATCTTTCATGATGGAATAGATCCAATGTAATCAGCCTATATCTAGGTAGCTGGTTCTTCCTCCTGGAGAACTATTCCATATTTGAAGCCAGGGTGGTTTTTCTCTGCTGTTGGCAGATTATACAGCAGTGATAGCCGGGTCAGTAAAGGTAAGAAGTGTGTGTTATTGAGCCCAGGAATAGTCTCCTTCCTTATCACCATGGATACCTCAGGGCTGGAGGAAGATGCTGACTCACATCCATGGAGGACGCCCTTGTCCACCTGGTTATTGATGGTCCCTGTGTGGTGGGTGTCCATTAATGGGTCTTCACATTAAATGCTCTGGTACACAGCCTTCCAAAATAGGTCCGCTTGACATCTGGATGTTTTTATCCTGTGCAAACCCCTCTCCTTGATTGTAGGTTGGATCTAGTGACTTGCTACTAGGAATTGAAATATAGCAGAAGCGATGTGATATCACTTGCTAGATGAGGCGATAAAGACTGTGACTGCTCTTCTGTTGGCATTCTCTCTTTCATTATTATCTTGATGGAGAGGGCTGCTTACTAAGCAATGAAGGATGGACTCTGCCTAAAATGCAGTAAAGAACTGAAGGCTTCAGATTCAGAAACGGAATCTTCCCACCCCCACATGAGTGAAACTAGATATGAATCCTTTTCTGATTGAGCTTTCATTTGAGACTGAGCCCCGGCTGACACCTTGTTTGCAACCTTATGAGACCGTGAAGTGGGGGACCCAGCTAAACCATTACTGGATTATTGTCTTAAGCCACTAACTTCTGGAGGAGTCATTGACTACATAGCAATAGATAACTAGGATGGATGCAAACTTCGCAGTCTATGCTCATTTTGAGAGATTTATCCACACACCTCTTTCCCAGACTTCCTTGTCACTAGTCTTTCAATCCTGTCCTTTCCATATTCCGTCCATTCAACCAATTCATTAGCTCCTGTTTGTGAAATAATGTAAATGAATACTTCTAGTCACCTGTCAGTCCAGAGACAGTAGACCTGTTTTCTTTCAAATGCCTTGAAAGATGGCTGAGAAATAACGGATTAGGATTAAATTTTACTATAATTTTTTGAGGGTGCACTCTTTGACCATGCTACATCTTCTACGATATAAACAGAATCATTTCATCTTTAAGAAACTTACATACATAAGGCTCAGAAATCTTATTCTCTGTCACTGTAAAGATGGACATAATTTTGCTATATTTTATCAAGTAATTTGCTCTCTAAAATGTAAGGAGTCATGTCACCAGTGGCTGATCTCCAACAGGCTACTTTATTCTCATATTTTGGGATATTGCCTATAGGAGAAGATCCCACAAATCTTTATTTTAAATGGAACAATTATAAACTCTTGGATATATTATCACTGGCTTGAAGAGAGTAGATGCAAAAATGGTGAGATCCACTCTTTAAATTAAATATTACAGCATTAGTTGTGTTGAACAAAGTTCTGATGAGTCAGTACAGTCAGAGAAGCACCAACCTCCTCCAGATGGTCCATTCATATGCCAACTCCTGGCACACAATTTGCCACTGCTTGGCCGGTAGCAGCCTCGACCATGTAGGTACTATATTGTAAGAAATTAAATCTATTGTTATGTGAATCAGTATTGTTACACAAGTCAGAGGAATAATTTTTCCTGAGATTTGATAAATAAACTTAGTGACCACTTTACTCTGATCACTTTTTCCTTTAGTGCATCCCTTGGAAGCACAATGCAGAGAAACTGAAAGTGCTGTCATCTGTTTAGTGTCATCAAAAGAATTTCATTTTGATATAGTTATAATTAAGCAGCTCTAAGCAGCTTTATTCCCCCCCCCCAAAAAACAAACACAAATAAATGCTGCAACTTATTTTATTATGTGAAATGTCTTCCAAGGAACATCTGTGTAAACAAAGCAGCATTATGTATACACTTTTGCTCTCAAACTTGAGGCTGGCAGCACCTCATTGTCCATTATTCAGTCCTAATGGTGCTCCTGGCACACAGGGTCCCAATATGAAGACATATTTTGTGGTGTTTTGACCAGTTTATATTCATCATCTTATCTTTCTAAGCTGTAAAAACATACTGATGTCAGAGTGGTTTCTTGCATCTGTTTCAGCCTCAAACTTCAATTCTGTAAGTGAAAATATGATCTATTAACATTAGTAATAAGTAACCTTTGATAATGGGACTAAAACCTCCAAAACATCAAATGCAGAAATTTGTTTGCAGAGATTGAAAAAGATCATCTTCTTACACATGAGAACTTCTTCCATCCTGAGGCTCTATTGGTCAGAAGTGTGACTAGAGGCGCCTGGGTGGCTCAGTGGGTTAAGCCTCTGCCTTTGGCTCAGGTCATGATCTCAGGGTCCTGGGATCAAGGCCCGCATCGAGCTCTCTGCTCAGCAGGGAGCCTGCTTCCCCCTCTCTCTCTGCTCGCCTCTCTGCCTAACTGTGATCTATCTCTCTGTCAAATAAATAAATAAAATCTTAAAAAAAAGGAGTGTGACTAGGTTTAAACATTGATGTAAAATAGGAGATCAGCCATCAATAGACTGGCTGCTGAATTTCTAAAGGAAAATATTTAATCTAAGATTGATTGACTGGTTGCTAATTGCACTTCTCTTTCCTTTGGCTCTCATGAAAGAAATGGATGAAGCCCTAATTACAATTGTAAAAACTATACAGTTGTAGTTCACATTTGAATCTGAATGTTGGCTTGGCACTGAAATGGAATATAATAAAGCCATTAGCAAGATTTAACTTTGACAATTCTTGATCATTCAATTTAAATCATTTTTCTTGGAATTTATTCTTTCACTTATAATTTTAGTGTCACAAAATCAAAATCAATGAAAATACAACAAAACAAACAATATGGCCTGTATTATATATATAAACCTAAGTTGACTATGTTTTATAACAACTCATTGGCTCAAATACATTCACAGTTTTCTGTTTTCTTTTTAATAGACTTATTTTTTAAACCAGAAAAATTGAGCACAAAGTACAGAGAATTCCCATGTATTCCCTGCCACCACAGCTTAACCTATTATTCACATCTTGAATTAGTGTGGTACATTTGTTACAATTGATTAACCAATACTTATAAATTGCCAGCAACGAAAGCTCATAGTTTACATTAGAGTTCACTTTTTGTGTTTTACATTTCTTTGGGTCTTTACATATGCATAAGGTCATGTATACACAGTTATAGTATCATACAGAATAGTTTTACTGCCTTTAAAATTTCCCGCACCTCACTCTCAGCCTCGCTCTCTCTCTAAACCCTCCTGGGTATCCCTAACTTTTTTGTTATTTCAATTGTTTTGTCTTTTTCAGAACATCATACTGTTGGAATCATATATTATGGATTATTTTAAGCCAACCTCCTTTACTAAACAATATTCATAGAAATTTTCTCCATGTCTTTTCATGGCTTGATGCCTCTTTTATTTTTAGCACTGAATAATATTCTATTGTCTAGATGTACCACAGCTTATTTATCCACACACCTATTGCAGGACTTCTTCGTTGCTGCCAATATTGGGCAATTATAAGTAAGACTATTATAAACAGTCATGTGTAGGTTTTTGTGTAGATGTAAATGTTCAACTTATTTGGCTAAATACGTAGAAGTGTGATTGTTGGATTATATAGTAAGACTACATTTAAATTTATAAGAAACTGCCAAACTGTCTTCCAAAGTGTCTATATCATTTTGCATCCTCAGTAGCAAAGAATGAAAGAATGAAAGTTGCTGTGGCTCTGCCTTCTCTCCAACTTTTGGTGCTGTCAGTGTTTTACAATTTAGCTATTCTTTTTTTTTTTTTTTGATTTTATTTATTTGATAGAGAGAAACACAGCCAGAGAGGGAACACAAGCAGGGGGAGTGAGAGAGGGAGAAGCAGGCTTCCTGCCGAGCAGGGAGCCCTATGTGGGACTCAGTCCCGGGTCTCCAGGATCATGACCTGAGCCAAAGGCAGTCGCTTAACCAACTGAGCCACCCAGGCACCCCTACAATTTAGCTATTCTAATAACCGTGTGTAGTGATATCATTGATATTTTAATCTGTAGCTTCCTGATAATTTACAATGTTGAACATCTTTCTGTATGGTTATTTGCCATCTGTGTGTTTTCCTTGATGAGATTTATGTTTATATCTTTTGTCCATTTTTTTTAGTGGTGTGTTTTCTTATTCTTTAGTTTTAAGGGTTCTTTGTATATTTTGGATAAAAGGCCTTTAACAAATATGTGCTTTTCAAATAACTTGTGGCAAATATTCAGTCTGTGGCTTATACTTTCATTCTCTTAACACTGCCCTTTCCAGAGCAGAGGTTTTCCATTTTAATAAAGCCTAATTTATCATTTTTTTTGTTTCTTGGATCTTATGTAATATATCACATCAGTGGACTGAAGAAGAGAAATCACCTGATTATGTCAATGCAGCAAAAGTATTTGACAAAATCCAACACCTATTCATGATAAAACCTTCAACAGGAATAGGGTGTAACTTCATCAACTTGATAAGGAACTTTAACAAAAAAATTTCAGTTAGCATCAAAGTTAATGATAAGCTATATGCTTTCCCTTTAAGATTGGAAACAAAGCAAGAATGTCCTCTCTCACCACTATTGTTTTAATATTATACTACAAATACTAGGTAATGTGATAAGATAAGAAAGGGAAATTAAAAAAGTATATAGATTGGTAAAGAAGAATTAAAATTATCTTGTTTCAAAGATGACATTATGGCCTGTATATAAAATCCCAAATAATCAACAGTAAAGTGATTATAGCAAGGTTGTATCCAAGGTTAGTATTAAAAATTTAATTTATTTCCTATATACTAGCAATGAAACATTAGAATTTGAAATTAAAAACACCGCAGCATTTATATTAGCATCAAAAATGAAATAATAAAAAACAAAAAATTGGGCAAAAATTTAATATACTATGTATAAGGTCTATGTGAGGAAAACTATAAAACTCTGAATAAATAAACTAAAGAAAATCTAAATAAATAAATGGAGAGATAGTTCATGGTCATGGATAGGAAGACTCAATATTGTTAAGATGTCAGTTCTTGGGGCACCTGGGTGGCTCAGTTGGTTAAGCGATTGCCTTCAGCTCAGGTCATGATCCTGGAGACCCGGCATCGAGCCCCACATCGGGCTCTCTGCTCAGCAGGAAGCCTGCTTCTCCCTCTCTCACTCCCCCTGCTTGTGTTCCCTCTCTGGCTGTGTTTCTCTCTGTCAAATAAATAAAATTAAAAAAAAAAGATGTCAGTTCTTCCCAACTTAATCTATAGATTCATTTCAATCTTAAGAGTAAATCCCAACAAGTTATTTTGTAGATATCAGCAAAGTGATTCTAAAGTTCATACAGAAAACCAAAGACCCAAAATTGCCAACACAATATAGAAGAACACAGTCAGAGGATTGACACTTCCTGACTTTAAGATTTATCATGAAACTACAGTAATCAAGGTAGTGTGGTATTTGCAGAACTAACAAGTGGATCAACAGAACAGAATAAAGAGCCCATGAATAGACCTATACAAATATAGTCAGATGATATTTGACAAAGGAGCAAAGACAATTCAATTGAGATAGGATCATCATTGCAACAAATGGTGTTTGAATGACTAGACATCCACATGCAAAAAAAGAAAGAAAGAAAGAAAGAAAGAAAGAAAGAAAGAAAGAAAGAAAGAAAATTTCTAAGATCATCTAGATTTTCTCCTATATAAAATTTCTACAAATTTTATAGTTTTACATTTTACATCCAGGTTGATGATCCATTTGACTTCTTTTTGTGATGGATGTAAAATCTGTGTCTGTGTCTAGATTCATTTCTTTTCATTTTTTCCTTTTTTTCTTCCTTAATTGTGTTCACAATGTAGTGCAAGTATTACCACTATCTATTTCCAAAACTTTTTTTTATAACCATGGTTTTTAATGTTTTCCTGCTTTATTGAGGTGTAATTGACATACACATTTTATAATTTAAACGTGTACAGTGTGTTAATTTGATACACTTATATAGTGCAATATGCTCACCAACATAGTGTTAGCTAATATCTCCAAAATGTTTACAAAATTACCCTATCTTTTTAGTGGTAAGAACATTTTAAGATTTATTCTCAGCAACTTTCAAGTATATAGTACAGTATTGTTATGTATAACAATATTATCTATTCCCAGAACTTATTCTGACTTATTCTTACTGGAAGTTTTTACTTTTTAACTAATATATTCCCATTTCACCCATACCATAGCTCCTGGTAGCCACTATTTTCCTGTTCTAAGATTTTGGATTCTTCAGATTCTGCATGTGAGAACATGATTTTTGAATTTGTCTTTCTGACTTATTTCACTTAGCACAGTGCCCTCAAGATCTATCCACTTGTCACAAATGGCAATATTTCTTTCTTTTTCATGGCTGATTAGTATTGCATTGTGTGTGTATACATACCTGTATATAGCACATTATGTGTGCATATATATACATACATATCACATCTTCTGTAATCATTTGTGCTACATTGTGTGTACACCGCATTCTATCTACCATCTATGTATCTATCTATCCATCCCACATCTTCTTTATCTACTTATCATTGATGGACCTTTCATTTGTTTCCACATCTTGGCTATTGTAAATAAGCTGCAATGAACATGGGGACTCAGTTGCATCTTGGACATATTGATTTTATTTCCTTTGGATATGTATCCAGACATAGGAATATTGAATAATATGGTAGCTCATTTTTAATTTTTCAAGGAATCTTCATATTGTTTTCCTTATCACTATATGCAGTGATTGTGCTAATTTATATTCCACTGACAGTGCTCAAATGTTCTTTCTTCTCTACACGCTTATCAGCATTTGTTATTTCATCTTTCTGATGATAGCCATTCTAACATGCAAAATATCTCATTGTAGTTTTGATTTGGATTTTTCTAATGATATAATATTGAGCACTCTTTCGTGTATCTGTTGGTCATTTGAATATCCTCTTGGGAAAAATGTCTCTTCATGTCTTTTTTTTTTAATGCTTTATTTATTTGACAGAAAGAAACACAGCTAGAGAGGAACACAACAGGGGGAGTGAGAGAGGGACAAGCAGGCTTCCCACAGAGCAAGGAACCTGATGTGGGACTCAGTCCTGGGACTCTGGGATCATGACCTGAGCCGAAGGCAGACACTTAATGCCTGAGCCACCCAGGTGCCCCTCCTCATATCTTTTGCTCATTTTTAATTGGATTATCTGTGTGAGTTTTTTTTTTCTCTTGAGTGGTATCAGTTCGTTATATATTTTGATATTAATTGCTATCGAATATGCAATTTGCAAATATTTTCTCCCATTATATAGTTTGCCATTTTGTTTTGTTAGTTGTGTCTTTTGCTGTGCAAAAGTTTTTTAGTTTGATGTACTCCCACTTGTCTATTTTTGATTGTATGGCTTGTGCTTTAGGAGTCATATCCAAAAACTCATTGACTCATTGCAAAAACCTATGTCAGAAATTTTATCCTATATATATTTTTTTATTTTTATTTTTATTTCTTTCAGGGTGCCAAGATTCATTGTCCATTCCCCACACCCAGTGCTCCATGCAATAGATGCCCTCAGTACCCACCACCGTACTCTCCCAGCCCCCCACCCCTCCCTCCAAGTCCCTCAGTTTGTTTCTGTGTCCAAAGTCTCTCTTGTTTTGTTTCTCTCCCTGGATTACCCTAATTCCCATTTACTTTCCATCTCCTACTGTCCTCTAGGTTACCCCTTATGCACCGCAAGTAAGTGAAACCATGTAATACTTGACTTTCTCTACTTGGCTTACTTCACTCAGCATAATCTCTTCCAGTCCAGTCCATATTGCTACAAAAGTTGCATATTCATCCTTTCTGATGGAGGTGTAGTATTCCATTGTATATATGTACCACATCTTCATTATCCACTCATCTGTTGATGGGCACCTTGGCTCTTTCCACAGTTTGTCGATTGTGGCCATTGCTGCTATGAACATTGGGGTACATATGACCCTTCTTTTCATTACATCAGTATCTTTGGGGTAAATGCCCAGTAGTGCAATTGCAGGGTCATAGGGTAGCTCTATTTTTATTTTTTTTAAGGAATCTCCACACTGTTTTCCAAAGCGGCTGCACCAGCTTGCATTCCCACCAACAGTGTAAGAGGGTTCCCCTTTCTCTGCAGCCTCTCCAACACAAGTTGATCCCTGACTTGTTAATTTTGGCCATTCTGACTGGTGTAAGGTGGTATCTCAGTGTGGTTTTGATTTGAATTTCCCTGACGGCTAGTGACGCTGAACATTTTTTCATGTGTCTGTTAGCCATTTGTATATCTTCTATGGAGAGTGCCTCTTCAAGTCTCTTGCCCATTTTTTGATGTGTTCATCTTCTTTTTGGATGTTGAGTTTGAGTAGTTCTTTATAGATCTTGGATACCAGCCCTTTGTCTGTAGTGTCACTTGCAAATATCTTCTCCCATTCTGTGGGTTGCCTCTTTGGTTTGTTGACTGTTTCCTTTGCTGTACAGAAGCTTTTAACTTTGATGAAGTCCCAGAAGTTCATTTTTGCTTTTGTCTCCTTTGCCTTTGGAGACGTGTCTTGAAAGAAGTTGCTGTGGCCGAGGTCAAAGAGAATTTTGATGGATTCCTGCCTCACGTTGAGATCTTTCATCCATTTCGAGTTTGCCTTTATGTGGTGTAAGAGAACGGTCTAGTTTCATTCTTCTATATGTAGCTGTCCAATTTTCCCAGCACCATTTATTGAAGAGACTTGTCTTTTTTCCACTGGATATTTTTTCTGGTTTTGTCAAACATGATTTGTCCTTAGATTTGTGGGCCCATATCTGGACTCTCCACTCTGTTCCATTGGTCTATTTCTCTATTTTTGTGCCAGTACCATGCTGTCTTGGTAATCACAGGTTTGTAATAAAGCCTGAGGTCAGGTAACGAGATGCCCCCAGCTTTGCTTTTCTTCTTCAGCAATTCCTTAGCGATTCAGGGTCTTTTTTGGTTCCATATAAATTTTAGGATTGTTTGTTCCAATGCTTTGAAGAATGTTGGTGGGATTTTGATTGGAATGGTATTGAAAGTATAGATTGCTCTGGGCAATAGAGACATTTTGACAATGTTTATTCTTCTGATCCATGAGCATGGAATGCTCTTCCATCTTTTAGTGTCTTCTTCAATTTCTTTCATGAGTGTTCTGTAGTTCCTCGAGTACAGATCCTTGACTTCTTTGGTTAGGTGTATTCCTAAGTATCTTATGGTTTTTGGTGCTATAGTAAACAGAATGGATTCTCTGATTTCCCTTTCTATATTTTCATTGTTAGTGTATAGGAATGCAACTGGTTTCTGTGCGCTGATTTTCTATCCTGCCACATTACCGAATTGTTGGATGAGTTCTAGTAGGTTGGGGGTAGAGTCTTTTGGGTTTGCCACATAGAGTATCATGTCATCTGCAAAAAGAAAGAGAGTTTGACTTCTTCTTTGCCAAGCTGGATACCTTTTATTTCTTTCTGGTGTCTTATTGCTGTTGCTAGGACCTCTAACACTATTTTGAACGGTAGTGGTGAGAGTGGGCATCCTTGCCTTGTTCCTGATCTCAGAGGGAAGGCTGTCAGTTTTTCCCCATTGAGAATGATATTCGCTGTGGGTTTTTCATAGATAGATTTTATGAGGTTGAGAAATGTTCACTTTATCCCTGTACTTTGAAGAGTTTTGATCAGGAACGGGTGTTGTATTTTGTCAAATGCCTTTTCTGCATCCATTAAGAGTACCATGTGGTTCTTCTCTCTTCTCTTATTGATTTGTTCTATCACGTTGATTGATTTGTGAGTGTTGAACCACCCTTGCATCCCTGGGATAAAACCCACCTGGTCATGGTGGGTAATCTGTTTAATGTGTGGTTGGATCCTGTTGCCAAGGATCTTGTTGAGAATCTTGGCATCCATATTCATCAGCGATATTGGTCTGAAGTTCTCCTTTTTGATGGGTTCTTTTTCTGGTTTGGGGATTAGAGTGATGCTGGCTTCATAGAAAGAGTCTGGAAGTTTTCCTTCCGTTTCTATCTGTTGAAAGAGCTTCAGGAGAATAGGTGTTATTTCTTCTTTGAATGTTTGGTAGAATTCCCCAGGGAATCCGTCTGGTCCTGGAATCTTGTTTTTGGGGAGTTTTTTGATCACTGCTTCAGTCTCATTACTGGATATAGGTCTATTCAAATTTTCAATGTCTTCCTGTTTCAGTCTTGGAAGCTTATAGGTTTCTAGGAATGTATCCATCTCTTCTAGGTTGTTAAACATATTGGCATATAATTGTTGATAGTAATTTTTGATGGTTGT
>PITA01031392.1:0-15269 GCA_004023965.1 Spilogale gracilis
CAAGAGCATGCTTGAAAGCAACCTATCGGGTGCACTTCCCCTATCCCTTACCTATATAACCCCTTCATGTTTTAATAAAATTTGCAGCTTGATCAGAATCCCTGTCTTGCTGTCATTCTTTCGCGCCTCCTGTCCCATCCCCCTCATCCGTTACAGGTATCTCGGCGGACCCCGTTGATTGCCTCGCGGGCCGAGGCAGTGCTAAGGGGGAAATACATAGTCATCCAAGCCTCACTCAAAAAAATTGAAAAATCCAAATACACCAACTCTCATTACACCTTAAAGAACTGGAAAATTAACAACAAATTAAACCAACCCCCACACACAAGACGGGAAATAAGATTAGAGCAGAGCTCAAAGAATCAGAAACTAGACATACAGTAGAACACATCAATGAAACTAGAAGCTGGTTCTTTGAAAGAATTAATAAGAAGACAAACCATTGGCCAAACTAATCCAAAAGAAATGGGAGAAGACACAAATTAATAAATTATGAATGAAAGATGAGAGATCATGACTAACACCAAGGAAATAGAATCAATCATCAGAAATTACTATCAACAGTTATATGCCAATAAGTTTAACAATCTAGAAGATATGAATACATTCCTGGAAATCTATAAAGTTCCAAGACTGAAATAGGAAGAAATTGACAATCTGAATAGACCTATATATAGTAACGAGATTGAAGCAGTGATCGAAAACCTCCTAAAAAACAAGTGCCCAAGACCAAATGGATTCCCTGGGGAATTCTACCAAACATTCAAAGAAGAAATAACACCTATACTCCTGAAGCTGTTTCAAAAAATAGGAACAGAAGGAAAACTTCCAGACTCTTCCTATGAATCCAGCATTACTGCCATCCCCACACCAGACAAAAACCCCATCAAAAAGGAGAACTTCAGACCAATATCCCTGATGAATATGGATGCCACGATTCTTAACAAGATCCTTTCTAACAGGATCCAACAATACATTAAAAAGATTATCCACCACGACCAGGTGGGATTTATCCCAGGGATGCAAGGGTGGTTCAACACTCACAAATCAATCAATGTGATAGAACAAATGAATAAAAGAAGTGAGAAAAACCACGTGGTACTCTCAATTGTTGCAGAAAAAGCATTTGACAAAATACAAGATCTGTTCCTGATTAAAACTCTTCAAAGTATAGGGATAGAGGGAACATTTCTCAATCTCATAAAATCTATGAAAAACCCACAGCAAATATCATTCTCAAGTGGGAAAAACTGACAGCCTTCCCTCTGAGATCAGGAACAACACAAGGATGCCCACTCTCACCACTACTGTTCAACATAGTGTTAGAAGTACTAGCAACAACAATCAGACAACAGGGAGAAATAAGAGGAATTCAACTTGGCAAAGAAGTCAAACTCTCTCTCTTTGCAGATGACATGATACTCTATATGAAAAACCCAAAAGAGTCTATCCCCAAACTACTATAACTCACAACAATTCAGTAATGTGGCAGGATACAAAATCAATGCACAGAAATCAGTTGTGTTCTTATGCATTAACAAGGAAAATATAGAAAGGGAAATCAGAGAATTGATTCCATTTACTATAGCACTAACAACCATAAGATACCTAGGAAGAAACCTAACCAAAGAAGTGAAGGATCTGTACTCGAGGAACTATAGAACACTCCTGGAAGAAATTGAAGAAGACACAAAAAGATGGAAGAGCATTCCATGCTCATGGATCGGAAGAATAAACATTGTTAAAATGTCCATACTGCCCAGAGCATTCTATACTTACAATATCATTGCAATCAAAATTGCACCAACATTCTTCAAAGCTTTGGAACAAACAATCCTAAAATTTATATGGAACCAAAAAAAAAAAACCCCCAAATTGTTAAGGAATTGTTGAATAAGAAAAACAAAGCTGGGGGTATCACGTTACCTGACTTCAGGTTTTATTACAAAGCTGTGATCACCAAGACAGCATGGTACTGGCACAAAAACAGACAAATAGACCAATGGAACAGAGTGGAGAGTCCAGATATGGACCCACAAATCTATGGTCAAATCATCTTCGACAAAGCAGGAAAAATATCCAGTGGAAAAAAGACAGTCTCCTCAATAAATGGTGCTGGGAAAATTGGACAGCTATGTACAGAAGAATGAAGCTAGACCATTCTCTTACACCATACACAAAGATATACTCAAAATGGATGAAAGACCTCAATGTGAAGCAGGAATCTATCAAAACCCTGGAAGAGAACATAGGCAGTAACCTCTTTGACATTGGCCACAGCAACTCCTTTCAAGACACATCTCCAAAGGCAGAGGAGACAAAAGCAAAAATGTGCTGCAGACCTGCAGTCTGATCGCTCATATGGGTTCCCTCTGCAAGGCATGGAACGCCATGATCCTCCCTTAAAGTGAGGGAGCTCTGCAAAGTTGCGGTCTTCGACACCAAAAAATACTTGTTTCCATTGTTCCTTATCTGTTTAACTGCTATGATTTCTTTGATAATATTTCCTCTTACTTCACTTATAATCAAGCTAATTCTTTCTTTTCTTAGTATTGAATTCTCTTACACCAATCCTTATATTCTGAGGCATGATAATTATAGGATTGTAGGTGCACAACATACTTATTTTAAAACTTAGTAAAACCATGACTAACATAAGTAGCTTAGACATGGCCACCCCCTGTCTGCATGATTGCTCATGCACCTCCCTGTGCTGGGGGAGGTAAAACACTCTAATGGGATAATTATTTGCGGGTACCATCTGTTGAAACATGAAGTATATAACTGTCAATAAGATTGAGGACTGCTCCTGCCTGTAATTGATTGTTCCATAGATTAGGATATATTGAAGCACATTTGTTTTGTTGTATGGACCCTCAAAGACACTGTTGTCATTCGAGATTAGTGAACCATCACTCAAAGAAACCCTTTGATCTTATAGTTTCCATTTGTAAAAGTAATAAACCATCATTTAAAGAAAACTCTTTGATCTTATAGTTTCTATTTGTGAAAATATGTAATGCCAAGCTATAAATAAAGAGACCTGAGAAAATTGTTTTCAGGAAATCCCCACACCACTCTTTGAGCTCGATCTCCTCATTTCAAAAGCGCCGATGCCTTCCCTCACCCTCTGGACCCTGACTGTTGCTGAGGCTGGCTCCTGGCAAAAATGAGCTTTTGGGACTTCATCAAAATAGAAAGCTTATGCAGAGAAAAGGAAACAGTCAACAAAACAAAGAAGCAACCCACAGAATGGGAAAGGTTATTTGCAAATGACACTACAAAGGGCTGATATCCAAGATCTATAAAGAACTACTCAAACTCAACACCCAAAAAGAAGATGATCACATCAAAATATGGGCAAGAGACATGAAGAGGTACTTCTCCATAGAAGATATACAAACGGCTAACAGACACATGGAAAAATGTTCAGTGTCACTAGCTATCAGGGAAATTCAAATCAAAACCACACTGAGATACTACCTTACACTGGTCAGAATGGCCAAAATTAACAAGACAGGAAACAACAAGTGTTGGAGAGGCTGGGAAGAAAGGGGAATCCTCTTAACTGTTGGTGGGAATGCAAGTTGGTGTAGCCGCTTTGGAAAACAGTGTGAGATTCCTTTAAAAAATAAAAATAGAGCTACCCTATGACCCTGAAATTGCACTACTGGGTATTGATTCCAAGGATACAGATGTAGTAAAAAGAAGGGCCATATGTATCCCAAAGTTCATTGTCACAATGGCCACAATCACCAAGCTGTGGAAAGAGCCAAGGTGCCCTTCAACAGATGAATGGATAAAGAAGATGTGGTACATATATACAATGGAATACTACACCTCCATAAGAAAGGATAAATATCCAACTTTTGTAGCAACATGGATGGGATTGCAAGAGATTATGCTAAGTGAAATAAGCCAAGTAAAGATTGTCAAGTATCACATGGTTTCACTTACTTGTGGTGCATAAGGGGTAATATAGAGGACAGTATGGGAAAGAAAGGAAATGGGAAGTAGGGTAATTTGTGGAGTGAAATGAAATATGAGAGACTTTGAACTGAGAAAGAAAATGAGGGTCTTGGAGGGAAGCGGATGGGGGGATGGGAGAGCCCAGTGGTGGGTATCGAGGGCACGTATTTCATGGAGCACTGGGTGTGGGGCATAAACAATGAATCTTGGAACACTGAAAAAATAAAATAAATTAAAAAAAAACTTACAAGGAAGATTTAAGAAAATTAATTTTAAAAATACTGACTTGTGGCTACTGCATCCTTATATAAAGGTCACAGCTCCTACCAAGCAGCTGTCTTTGCATGTCTTTGCACATCTCTGTCTCCCTTTCTCTGTGCTTTGATAACTACTTCCTCCCCTTCTCACTTCAGACCTGGGGTGTAAAGTCCTTCTTGATATTTCAAAACTGATTTCTGAATGATAAGTGTGCTTGTTGCCACTGAGGTGTCATTGCTTCTAGGTCCACTCAGTAGACAGAAGTAAGAAATAAATGCATGTATATATACACATAACACATATATACATACCTGTATACCCATCTGTAGTGTATCCATAGCTATCTATCATCTATCTATCTATCTATCTATCTATCTATCTATCTATCATCATCATCATATCATCATCATCTATCTATAATCTATCATCTATTTATCTATCATCTATCATCATCTCTATCATTTATTTTCTACCTATCTATATAATTTATCTAATATACCTATCACCTATCTATCTTCCTATGTACTTATCATCTCAGAACCATGAGTTTACACACTTACCTCTAGTCCTATTCCACCACACAGGGGTCATTCTAGCCCTTTCTCTTTCCATATTTGAAATTTCCTCCTGCAACAGTAAGAAAGCTGGCTCTTATTATCCACAATTGTAGAATATACATAAAGTAGTTTCAGAATTGATAACTCATTCCATTGTGGAAAACATCATGAAAAAGAATAAAATATAATTTTTACAGTTAAATATAAAACCTGAAGGCACAAAGTCACATACTATGTTGAAGAGCTACTTGGCTTTGCTTTTCTCCTCTTTTTGATGTGGTTCTATTATTCATTTGAAATAGGTTTATTTGTTTCTTCTTGCATTCTGTTTGGATTTGTTTTATCCTATTTTTTATTTCATATCTATACCTATAATTACATTGTATATATCTATTTATATATACTTCTATGGGGTGTTTTATATCTGATAAAATTATTTGCACCCTGCTCCCACTGTATTTGAAATGATTAACATAACTACACTGAAAGGGCGCAGGAAAAGTAGCCAAAGTAATTCTTGGACACAGTATTTTGACTATATATCCTCATACTAAATTTTAAAAAATAACATATACTCTAGTTATTTATTTTAAAAATAACATATACTCTAGTTATTTATTTAGTTTCCTTAGTGGCATGGGTTAGCAGTGGTAAGGCAATTTTATATATGTTCTAAGGCTGAGATTTTCTTTTCAGTGTTTTCCTGGGGGGAGGACCTATAGAGACCTATGGAGACCTATAGAGACCTATAGAGATCTATAGGACCTATAGAGACCTATAGAGACCAAGTAGGGCTGTGCTGTCTCTAGGCTCTGATCACATGCATAGCATCCATGCTCAGAGGACCAGTGCTGGACCCTTTCTGGGGGAGGGCAACTGCTGGTGATCCAGAAGGTGGTGGTCATCAGAGATCTGTGGTGGAGCAGCAAGACTGTCCAGAGCTGAGTTTTCTGGAACCCACTGCTCCTGATACCACTTAGTCCTCTGAGTCTCCCATTGTGTTCCAGTATTTTTCTTTTCTCATCCCTCCTCCAAGCTTCTAGTGAGAAAAAAAATCTGATAATGACCATGGCTTTATACATTTTCTTCTGTCTCAAGAAATGATTTCCTCCATATAATGTATCCTAATTTTAGCAGAGGCCTTTTGTGAATTAATGAAGGAGTGTCATTTCACATATCAGAAGATTTTTTTTGGTTAGATGGGGTGGCTTTCTAGTTCAGCCCAAGAGACAGGCAGTTAAGAACTTTTCTTAGAAAAAATCCCAATACTGCTGGACCACATCCTTCTCTTCCCAGAAACTGCTCCTGAAGGGATGTAAAGGGTGTGGGACAATTACTGAGCTTCAAATTCCCTCAAGGCCCCTGAAGCACTCATACTGATGCTACCTAAGATAGAAATAAATAGCACAAGTCCCCTTATGGCCCAGAGATGAGAACCCTAGAATTTATGGTCCTGATGTTAATGACCAAACATCCTCCTGCCTGCAGCCCTACTACAGCTCTGTTGTAGGAAAGGCTAGCTGTGGCACAGGAAGGCAACCTGGACATGAACCTGTTTTTATGTTCTCTGCTCCACACAATGACAGTTTCTAAGTTTTCATGTTCATTTACAATGATGTAGTGGATGGAAGAAGAGGCAGTGTGGGTGATCGCTGATGGAGGCTGAGATGGACACAGGCAGGAAGGTAAGTTTCACAGCTGGGATGAAATAAGCCCCAGTATAACCCCTCTGAACAATGACAAACACAGATCAAGCATATCCTAGGTGCAGTAAGAAGTATGAGAATGAATAAGACATGTTCACCATCTATCTCTAGAGGGTCAGAGTCAGGGAGGGAAGAAAAGATCTAAGTGTTTGATAATGAAACTATAACAAAATCTTGACACTTGAACTATTTGAGAGGAAAGATGACCTTAAGTCTTTTCCACCAGAAGACAAAAGCTTCCCGAGGAAGTTTATGAAAGTCACCAAATGAGATGACAGAAAATAGGTGGTAGGGAGAGCAGACAACAGAGGATCCCTGCAGGCTGATGTGTTCACAAACAAGGACAGCAGGAGGGGTTAGGGCCAGCACCTCTGGGCAGGGCGGAGGGACTTGTGGGAGAAGTGTTTCCTTTCATGCACAGAAAACCCCAGGTGAATATTTCAGCACAGCTGTGGATTTCAAACTCTAGCCCCCAAGGGGGACTCAGAAAGTTGGGCACCACCAAAGAGAGAGTCTGTGTTCTGACTGAGAATTCCTTCCTGTAGGACTGATCCTTGGCAGAAAGTGGTCTCAGGTGGAAACAGAGAATTTCTACTCCTCTCTTACTCTATATGAAGGCAAACCTATAGTTGGTCCTTGCTCCTAGTTGCAGACAATACAAGGTTCTGGACTTTTTAAATATAATTCAGTGGATAGAACTCCTCCTCTCTCAACCTACACACAAATTCAGGGAAACTACCTTTTTGTTTCTCCTCATGATGTGGGCCTCAGTTTTCTGGAGGTAAAATGGAGGAACAGAATTATGCATTGTCCAGAGAATGCACTTACCCAGGTATTGTGTGTTTATGAACATCTCCTTGATACCAGACATTGTCTTGGGGACTAGGGAACCACACAAAGAGTATACACAGTAGTCCTGATTTCTTGATGCTTTCATTTTGGTGGGGAGGTTGGATTTAATGAGGTGAGAGTTGTAAGTTATAGTGATGTTAAAATATGGGCAGTGGAGGTTAATATTAGAACACCCAGAAAGCTGAAGAAAGGTTGAGAAATCATCTCAGGGATGTTTACCCTAAGACCTCAGGGAGGCACAGGACTTAAGTGAAGGCAGAGGGGTGGGAGGAGGTGGTGGAGACAGTGTTTTAGGCAGAAGGAAGAGCAACTGAGAATATTCAGAGATGAGAACTAGAAGCTGGGGTTGAAAGGAACCTGTGTATTTGGGAAGCTGATAAGTATCATATTTGGTGCTGATAGAGAAGGCACAGTATCAGATTGATCATGGGGCATTAAATGGACAGATCACAGGGAGACCACTGGGGCCAGGCAGGAACTGATGAAAGGAATTCAGGAAGCCCAGGGTGACATCTGTCTGACCATCAGTGGGAGAGCATTGGATCAGAACAGACAACCAGCTGGTCAGTAGGAAGCTATTTAAGAGCAAGTGTCAACTCTGTCCAGCCCTACTCTCCTCTGTAGCACAGGGTACCAGAGTCTGGAATGCAGAGTCACAAGATAAAGAGCAGATCCAGATTCTGTCCCTTAGTGTGTGACCTTGGGGCACCTCACACAGCCTCTTTGAGCCCAGATTCCCCATCAGTATAGGATGTTAGCAAACTCTGTGTCCTTTGTCTGGAGGGGATGTTCCCGGATCAGGGCCCCTAGAAGGACTCACTGAATGTAAGTTCCTTACCTTCAACTGTCCTTCCTCCATCACTGTCCCCCTATTAGCAGGGAACTTGCTCTGCTCTGTGGCAGGAACTTGCTCTGCTTAGTTTGTGTGTATAGGAAATGCCTTCACTCCGGGTGAGGGTCTGGCAGATCCAGGCATGCAGCTCATTGGGGTGGGTCCTGCCCTCTTCAGGTAAAGGAACACGACCCCCAGAGATGGCTGCATCCTGGTGTCCTTGTCCTGCCTGGGATCCAGACTCTTCTCCTTAATGCCTCAGGGCTACCCTCCTACCCTCTCTGTTCCTGTCTGCTACTTGCTGGTACCTGCGGCAGCATAAACAGTTGCAGCCCCTTCCACACAGCTCTTCTCCTCTACTCTGTCTCTGTACACTCTCCTCTCCTGAGACTCTGAGCTTTCCTGGATCCTCCCAGTGACAGGATCTGTCCTTCATGACCATGACCTGTAGCTCCTCCAAAGTAGCTCGCTTTTCTCTCTCCTTCCTTTTGTTAATGGAAAGAACATCAGAATTAGAGGTGCTATGAATGCTGCCAAGTTCATCCTTCCTTCAAGTCAAGGATCCTCTCACCAGTGTCTAGGAGATGCTATTCTTTTTTTGTTTAGGGACTGATGGTAATGAGGAGCTCTACCATGACAGAATAACACACCGCACTTTGGATCAGGTTCCTTTTTTTTTTTTTTTAGATTTTATTTATTTATTTATTTGACAGAGAGAAACACAGCTAGAGAGGGAACACAAGCAGAGGGAGTGAGAGGGGGAGAAGCAGGCATACCGCTGAGCAGGGAGCCTGATGTGGGACTTGATCCCGGGTCTCTGGGATCATGACCTGAGCCAAAAGCAGTTGCTTAACCAACTGAGCCATCCAGGTGCCCCTGGATCAGGTTCTTATATTACTCTTTGATGTTGCAAGTCTGTGCCCTTAGTACTGTCCAGACATGTATTTAAAAACAACTTTAGGGTACCTGGGTGGCTCAGTTGGTTAAGCGGCTGCTTCCGGCTCAGGTCATGATCCTGGAGACCCAGGATCGAGTCCCACATTGGGATTCCTGCTCGGCAGGAGACCTGCTTCTCCCTCTCTCAGTCCCTCTGCTTGTGTTCCCTCTCTAGCTGTGTTTCTCTCTGTCAAATAAATAAAATCTTTTAAAAAACCCAACTTTAATATTAATGATGCATTTCCCTAGGGGTGCCTGGGTGGCTCAGTTGGTTGGGCGACTGCCTTCGGCTCAGGTCATGATACCAGAGACCCGGGATCAAGTCCCACATCAGGCTCCCTGCTCGGCAGGAAGCCTGCTTCTCCCCCTCTCACTCCCCTTGCTTGTGTTCCCTCTCTGGCTGTGTTTCTCTCTGTCAAATAAATAAAATCTTAAAAAAAATCTTTAAATAATGCATTTCCCTATATTATCACCATAAACATATAAACTATGTTCTTTAAAACATGATTTAAAGAAGTGTAGCTTTCTCCTCTTCCTATGGTGCACACTCCATCCTTCATCTCTTGCCAGCCAGTCTCTGCCACTTCTTAAAAAATTTTTTCAGTGTTCTAAGATTCGTTGTTTATGCCGCACGCTCCATGCTCCATGCAATACGTGCCCTCAATACCCACCACCAGGCTCGCCGACCCCCCCTCCCTCTAAGTCCCTCAGTTTGTTTCTGAGTCCAAAGTCTCTTATGTTTCATCTCCCTCCCCGATTTACCCTCCTTCTCATTTCCTTTCCTTCTCCTACTGTCCTCTAAACTACTCATGATGCTCCACAAGTAAGTGAAACCATATGATACTTGACTTTCTCTGCTTGGCTTATTTCACTCAGCATAATCTCTTCCAATCCGGTCCACGGTACTACAAAACTTGGGTATTCATCCTTTCTGATGGAGGCATGATATTCCACTGTATATATGTACCATTTCTTCTTTATCCATTCATCTGTTGAAGGGCACCTTGGCACTTTCCAGAGCTTGGTGATTGTGGCCATTGCTGCAATGAACATTGGGATACATATGGCCCTTCTTTTCACTACATTTGTATCTTTGGGGTAAATACCCAGTAGTGCAATTGCAGGGTCATAGGGTAGCTCTATTTTTAGTTTTTAAAGGAATCTCCACACAGTTTTCCAAAGTGGCTGCACCAACTTGCATTCCCACCAACAGTGGAAGAGGGTTCCCCTTTCTTCCCAGCCTCTCCAACACTTGTTGTTTCCTGTCTTGTTAATTTTGGCCATTCTGACCAGTGCAAGGTAGTATCTCAATGTGGTTTTGATTTGAATTTCCCTGATAGCTAGTGACACTGAACATTTTTCCATGTGTCTGTTAGCCGTTTGTATATCTTCTATGGAGAAGTACCTCTTCATGTCTCTTGCCCATGATGTGATCATCTTCTTTTTGGGTGTTGAGTTTGAGTAGTTCTTTATAGATCTTGGATATCAGCCAAACACTGAGGATATCATGCTTTCTCTTGCCTCAGCTCAGATGTCTTCCTCTAGAAAGCCTTCCTTCACCAACAATGGTGAATTAAATATCCCTTTGCCATGCTGTGTAGTGTCCTACACGGCCTCTATTACAACAGGTTGCAAGTGCATTTCAAGTTTCTAGCCTGCGTCCTCCCCTCTTGGAGGCAATGAAGATGCAGTCATGAATAAGCCAGACAAGGAAATTTCATGGAGGGGAAAAAAAGATCATGAAACAGTGAATGTATGAACAATATAATCTTACCACGTAGAGTGTACCATGAAGTTAATGATCATAGCAACATGATGGAGAACATAGGATGGGGTGTGAGAGTGGCTTTTTAAGATAAAGATGTCAATAAAGGACTCTCTGGGGAAAAGAATTTTACATGGAAATGTAATCGTTAAGACTCAGTAATGAGGGGTGCCTGGGTGGCTCAGTTGGGCGACTGCCTTTGGCTCAGGTCATGATCCCGGAGACCCGGGATCGAGCCCCACATCGGGCTCCCTGCTCGGCGGGAAGCCTGCTTCTCCCTCTCTCGCTCCCCCTGCTTGTGTTCCTTCTCTGACTGTGTTTCTCGCTGTCAAATAAATAAAATCTTTAAAAAAAAAGACTCAGTAATGAAATTGGAATCATATTTTATTGTATTTTGATTTTAGAATTTTTGTTATTAAATTCTTCCCAGCTAAGAATGTATATGATGTACCGTGGTATGTCTTTTCATTTTTTGTATCTTGATTGACTTTCTTTGATCAAATTTTTTATTTTTAAAAATTTTAAAAAGATTTTGTTTATTTATTTGACAGAGAGAAACATAGTCAAAGAGGGAACACAAGCAGGGGGAGTGAGAGAGGGAGACAAGCAGGCTTCCTGCTGAGCAGGGAGCCTGATGTGGGGCTCCATCTCAGGACTCCAGGATCATGACCTGAGCTGAAGGCAGACACTTAACGACTGAGCCATCCAGGTGCCCCTTTGATCAAATTTTATAGTATCCTTCCTGTAGGTCTTTTTTTTTTTAAAAAAACATATAATGTATTATTTGCTTCAGGGGTACAGGTCTGCTTCCCATAGGTCTTATGTTTTATTTGGGGGCACTTAGGCCTAAACATCTCATAGATTTTGTTGTTGTGCCTATGGATTTTTTTCCTATTTCTATTTCTATCCTGTCTGCTAGAAAGGAGAAAATCTATCATATATGTCTTCTTCTATCCAGCCTCCTTCATATCATCTTTCTGAATCCTTAGGCACTTACATCATCCTGGCACTTACTTCACAATCAGTATTATTTTTTTTCTGTATGAGTGCCTTATGGCAGAGCTCCTCTTTAAAGGAGGAAGAAGAAATTTTCAGCTTACCCAGGAGATGAGAGGGAGTAGCTTGATATGGTCAAAGGTAAGAACTGACATTTTAGTTTTTGAGGGAATTGGGCTTGAGTCTTGATTCTACCACTTAAGAACTATGTGAACTAGACAACTTACTGTTACTTAATTTTTCTGAACACCAATCTCTTCATCTGTAAATGGTGCTAACAGTTTCTACTTTGTAATGGGATGAGAAGGTTAAATAAGATAATAGGAATTAACTTTGGAAAGTGCTCTAAGAGGGTTAGCTCTCAATGTATGTTGATTACTATTTAAAATGGTTTGATAAATGTTTATCTTGGAAGTTTAAACATTCTGGTATATGACAATTTATGGGTCATTTAGCCTTCAGTAATTATGTGGAGAATTTAGAGAACCACTTAGATTTTTAAATACAGGACTCTTTTTAATTTAATACAATTTGCATCAGACTCACATATTTTGCTTTATTTCAGGAGGGGTTTCTCAAATTCTTGGATTGGATCTTGGTTCTCTATTTTCTCTAACTATATTACTTTTCTTATTATTTTATCTCTGTCCCTTTCATTTTCATTTTTTGAAATGAATCTCATTTGTGTTTTCAAAATGGAGATCTTTTCTGCAGTCTCTTTGTTAGTATTATTTGCAAGCTATGTGGATTATATAAAAATTCACATTTTTCTGCTGAAGTATTTTAAAGTAAACTATAGATATCATATTACATTCCTAAATATTTAGAATATATATCTAATAACCCTTTCCACATGACTTAAATAGCATTTTCTTTTTCTTTTTTTTTTAAGATTTTATTTATTTATTTGACACAGAGAGAGATCACAAGTAGGCAGAGAGAGCAAGGAGGAAACAGGCTCCCCACTGAGCAGAGAGCCCAATGCGGGCCTTGATCCCAGGACCTTGAGATCATGACCTGAGCCGAAGGCAGAGGCTTTAACCCACTGAGCCACCCAGAAGCCCTTAAATAGCATATTCAACCCAATTAACAGTCATTCCTTATTATTATCCCCTCCCAGTTTATATGTAAATTTCTCCACTTATCCCCAAAGGTGTCCTTTCAGCTGGTTTGTCAAAATGGATTGTATCTGGTTGTTATGAATCTTGTTATAGATTTTTCATCTCTAATAATTCATTTTTTTCACAGCAGTGATTGAAGAATTTGTCCCAGTCTCCTCTTTCTCAAAGTCAGGTTCACTGAAAGGGGCAGCAACATCACCTGGAGCTTGGTAGAAATGCAGGCTCCAGCCTATACCCACTGAAATGCAAATCTGCACTGACTTGTGTGTCCCAGGTGACTCATATGCACATTAAAGCTTATGGTGGTGTGGTGTCCCACCTTTAGGATTTATGTGATTGTTTCCTCTTGGGCTAGCTTGCTCCTTGAGATTTGGTATTCCCATAACTGAACATTATTGCTAGCACTTTGATAGCATTAAAGTTAAACATTTTTGGCTAAAACACATCATGTTATGTTGTGTGCCATGTTTGACCAATAATAAAATTCACCCCTGGATTTGTGAAATGATAATCTGGTTCCTCCATTGTAAGGTCTCTGTGTCCCACTTGTGACCAGGAAGGAGTCTGTGTGGTATTAATTTGACATCATACAAATATCCAGCTCCTTATCAACCATTTCCTGAATGGCTTATCTTTTTTATCCTTACCTGAATCAATGCTTTACTCAGGGTTTTCAAGTGCTCCTCATATAAATCTAAACACTTCTTAAGTATTTTTTTTCCCCTAGGTGTTTTGCCCTTTTTGGGTTGCTATTGTAAACAGGTTCTTCTCTATCATGACATCTAACTGAATGTTGTTTTTACATATGAATATGACTGATGTGTATATGTTGATTCTACAACATGTTACTATTCTCAACTGTCTTGTGGTTTCTCCATTGATTTTCTTGTATTCTCCAGAAATCTTTTTTTTTTGTACAATACTTAACAGGTTTTAAAATCACCATTATACCTGATTTAGAAAAACTATTTTGGAATTTTGCCTTCTCTTTCTATATTCTGACTAGAAAAAGAGATTGTCTACCATTTGAAGTTTTGATGGGATCTCTTGTTAAACTAGGTGATCCCGGCACTTCTTTAGGGACCAGGTCTTTGACAGATATGCTATATTGTGTTTTTGTTGTTGGTTATTTTCCACCATCCCTGCAGGAGGGTTATAGTTTTGGCCCTTGAACAATGGGCTAGGGGCACAGATCCCCACACAGAAATGAGAAAATCCATATATAACGTTTGACTCTCCCAAAAGTATTGACCAGAAGACTGACTCATAACATAAACACTCAATTACAACATACTTTATATATATGTATTATATGTTGTATTCTTACAATAAAATAATCTAGAGAAAAGAAAACCATAAAGGCATGGGAGGGGGACACGGGTGGCTCAGTTGTTGTGTCTGACTCTTGATTTAGGCTCAGATCATGGTTTCAGGATGGCGAGATTCAGACTGCATGGAGCTCTACACAGAACAGAGAGTCTGCTTGAGATTCTCTCCCTCTTCTCCCCCTGCTCCCTATCTTTCAAAATACATAAATAATCCTTAAACAATAAAAGAAGAGAAAATCATAAGGAAAGCACATTTACAGTACTGTGTTATAAAAAAATCTCTGTGTTCATGGATTTGTGCAGTTCAAACCCATGTTGTTCAAAAGTCAATTGTATACCTTCCCATTATTTGCCTTGCCACTTGCAACCACCCCCCTGAGGAAGGTTATAGTTCTGTGCCCCTCTGATGTCTGTTTGGCCATGATAATTGTTTTAACAGTGAAGTTGAGTGGACATGATGTGTACCCGTTCCAAGCAAAAGCTATAAGTTAACAATTGTGCATTTTTATAACCTCTTGCTCTTGTCTCTTTTCACTTAAGAACGGTATGTCACGAAGTGTTTCAGTTCTTCTTTGATTTCTTGGTTGACCCACATATTCCTGAGTAGGCTCGTCTTTAGCTTCCAAGTGTTTGATTTTCTCCGGAACTTTTTATGGTGATTGAGTTCTAGTTTCACGGCATTGTGCTCAGAGAATATGCAGGGAATAATTTCAATCTTCTGGTTCGGTTGAGCCCTGATTTGTGACCTATTATGTGGTCTATTCTGGAGAAAGTTCCATGTGCACTCGAGAAGAATGAGTATTCTGCTGTTTTAGGGTGAAATGTTCTGAATATATCTATAAGATCCAGCTGGTCCAATGTGTCATTCAAGGCTCTTGATTCTTTGCTGATTTTCTGTTTAGATGATCTGTCCATTGCTGAGAGTGGTGTGTTAAGATCTCCTATGATT
>PITA01031393.1:0-15274 GCA_004023965.1 Spilogale gracilis
TTTTTTTTTTTTTTTTTTTTTTTTTTTTTTTTTTTTTTTTTTTTTTTTTTTTTTCTTTTTCTTTTTTCCTTCTTTCTTATTCTGTGGAGTCAGGCTTATAGTCCTTTGTCCATTTGTTTGCTTTTTTTGTCCTTTTGGTTTTCCTTGGATCAGGCCTTTTTTCCCTCCCTAAGCTTATATTAACAAATAAATCAAAGCACAGCTAGTTCAAGGTCCAAACACCCCCACACTGCAAGCAAGGAGGAACGCTGTAGTAAAGGACTGACCTGTGAGAAAGAGCAGCCAAAAGGGCAGAGTGCACACAGCATATGAAACACATTCTGAAACGCAAGGCTTTGGACAGTGTATGACTCCTTCTTAAAGTAATATTACTCTCAAGTATAGGAAATATAACAAACTTTCGGAATATGCAAAAGACAGAAACTTAGACATAATGACAAGATGGAGAAGTTCTTCCCAAAAGATCAAAAAGAAATCACAGCCAGGAATTTGCTCAAAACAGATATAAGCAATATATCTGAATGAGAATTTAGAACAACAGTCATAAGAATACTGGCTCAGCTTGAAAGAGGCATAAAAGACAACAGAGAAGCCCTGGCTGCAGAGATAAAAGACCTAAAAACTAGTCAGGCCCATGTAAAAAATGCTATAACTGACATGCAAAATCAACTAGATGCAACCACAATGAGGATGGAGGAAACAGAAGATCTAATAGGTAATATAGAAGATAAAATTATGGAAAAGAATGAAGCTGAAAAGAAGAGACCTAGGGGATCAGCAATTCCACAAAACTCAATAATATCCATATCATAGGAGTCCCAAAAGAAGAACAGGAAAAAGGGGCAGAAGGTTTATTTGAACAAATTATAGCTAAGAACTTCCATAATCTAGGGAAGGAAATAGGCATTCAAGTCCAAGAGGAACAGAGGACTCCCATAAAAATCAACAAAAACAGGTAAGCACCAACACATATCATAGTAAAACTTACAAAATACAAAGATAAAAAGAGAATTCTGAAAGCAGCTCAGGACAAGAGTTCCTTAACCTACAAAGGTAGACACATAAGGTTAGCAGCAGATATGTCCACAAAAACTTAGCAGGCCAGAGACAAGTGGCAGGATATATTCAGTGTGATAAATGGGGGAAAATATGCAGCCAAAAATACTGTATCCAGCAAAGCCGTCATTCAGAATAGGAGGGATAAAGCATTTCCAAGACAAGCAAAAATTAAAGGAGTTTGTGAACACTAAAACAGCTCTATAAGAAATACTACAGGAGACACCTTCAGCAGGAAAGAGAGACCAAAAGCAACAAAGACTAGAAAGGAACAAAGATAATCTATCAGAACAGTGACTTTACAGGTAATACAATGGCAATAAATTCATGACTCTGAATGTAAATGGACTAAATGCTCCAATCAAAAGACATAAGATATCAGAATGGATAAAAATAACAACAACGGGGGCGCCTGAGTGGCCCAGTTGGTTGGGCGACTGCTTTCGGCTCAGGTCATGATCCTGGAGACCCTGGATCGAGTCCCACATCGGGCTCCCTGCTCGGGGAAGCCTGCTTCTCCCTCTCTTACTCCCCCTGCTTGTGTTCCCTCTCTCGCTGTGTTTCTCTCTGTCAAATAAATAAAAAATCTTTAAAAAAAAAATAACAACAACAAAATCCATCAATATGCTGCTTATAAGAGATTCATTTTAGACCCAAAGACATCTCCAGATTGAAAGTAATGGGATGGGGTACCTGCACCCCAATGTTTATAACAGCAATGTCCACAATAGTCAAATTATGGGAAGAGCCCAGATGTCCATCAACAGATGAGTGGATAAAGAAGAAGTGGTATATATATCTACAATGGAATATTACGCAGCCATAAAAATTTGCAATCCTACTATTTATAAGGATGTGGATTGAACTAGGTGGTATTGACCTAAGCAAAATAAGTCAATCAGAAAAAAGACAATTATCATACGATCTCACTGATATGTGGCATTTGAGAAACAAGACAGAGGATTATAGAGGAAGAGAGGAAAAAATGAAACAAGAAGAAACCAGAGAGGGAGACAAACCATAAGAGACTCTTAACCATAGAAAACAATATGAGGGTTGCTGGAGTAGAAATGGGTGGAAGGGATGGAGTGCATGGGTGATGGACACTGGGGAGAGTATATGTTTTGGTGAGCACTATGCATTGTGTAAGACTGATGAATCACAGACCTGTACCCTTGAAACAAATAATACATAATATGTTAATAATAAATTTTTTAAAAAAATTTTATACATGCATATATAAACACATTATGTATTTAATCAGATATTTTTATTATCAATTCTTTTTATAATCATTATCTTTCTAAGAGTCACTCCTATTGGATGCAGCTGTAATCTATTCATTTCTCTGCTGTATAACATTCCATTTTGTGAATATGCCCAAAAGTTAATCTATGTAAAAAAAAAGAAAGAAAGTGAGGGGGTGAGGGGCACCTGAGTGGCTCAGTCTGTTAAGCATCCAACTTTTGATTTCGACCCAGGTCAGGAGATCGTGTCCTGTGTCAAGCTCGATGCTGAGTGTGGAGCCTGCTTAAAATTCTCTCTCCCTCAGGGCACCTGGGTAGCTCAGTCATTAAGTGTCAGCCTTTGGCTCAGGTCATGATCCCGGAGTCCCACAATCAAGCTCCACATCAGGCTCCCTACTTCTCCCTCTCTCAGTCCTCCTCTGTGTTCCCTCTCTAGCTGTGTTTCTCTCTGTCAAATAAACAAAATCTTAAAAAAAAAAAGATGCTCTCTCCCCCTGTTTCTCTTAGCCCCTGTGCCCACTCTCTTGCTCTTTCATTCTTTCAAAAATAAGTGAGGGAGTGGAGAACCATCTATCATGTTAATAAACATCAAAATAAAGCTGGAATAGTCATACTGATATCAGACAAACAAGATTTTAAATCAAAGATTGTAATATTTGATGAAGAAGGACACTATATCATAATAAAGAGGACTACCCAACAAGATCTAACAATTATAAATATTTATGCCCCTAACTTTGGAGCAGCCAAATAATGTAAACCAATTAGCAAACTTAAAGAAACTTATTCTTGTTAATAAAATAATAGCATGGACTTTAACACCCCAGTCACAGCAATGGACAGATCATCTAGGCAGAAGTAAACAGGGCTTTAAATGGCACACTGAACTAGATGGACTTAGCAGACAGAGTATTTCATCCTAAAGCAATAGAATACACATTCTTCTTGAGTGTATATGGAACATTCTCCAGAATAGATCACATACTGGTTCACAGATCAGGTCTCAACAAATACAGAAGGATTGAGATCATACCATACATATTTTCAGACCACAAAATTATGAAACTTGAAGTCAACCACAGAAAAATTTGGAAGAACTACAACTATATAGAGGTTAAAGAGCATCCTACTAAAGAATGAATGGGTTAACCAGGATTAAGAAATAAAAGATACATGGAAGCAAATGGAAGTGAAAACAAGACAGTCCAAAACCTGTGGAATGCAGCCAAAAAGGTCATAAAAGGGATGTATATAGCTATACAGGCCTTCCTCAAGAATCAAGAACAGTCTCAACTATACAACCCAACTTTACACCTAAAGGAGTTGGAAAAGAGCAGTAAATAAAGTCTAGAGCCACAGAAGAAGGGAAAGAAAGATTAGAATAGGAATAAGTGATATAGAAATAAAAAAATTAGAGCAGATTAACGAAACTAGGAGCTGGTTCTTTGAAAGAATTAGCAAAATTGATAGACCCTTAGCCAGACCTATCAAAAGGAAAAGAGAAAGGACCCAAGTAAATAAAATCATGAATGCAAGAGGAGAAATCACAACCAACATTGCAGAAATACAAATAATTATGAGAATATTATGAACAATTATTTGCCAACAAATTGGGCAATCTGGAAGAAATGGATATAATCCTAGAAACATATAAATTACCAAAACTGAAGCAAGGAGAAATAGAAAGTTTAAAAAGACCTATAACTACCAAAGAAATTGAATCAGTAATCAAAAATCTCCTAACAAACAACACTCCAAGACTGGATGGCTTTCCAGGGAAATTCTACCAAACACCCAAAAGAAGAATTAATACCTGTTTTTCTGAAGCTGTTCCAAAAAATAGATGGAAAGAAAAATTCCAGCATTACCTTGATCCCAAAACTAGACAAAGACCCCACTAAAAAGAGTTACAGACCAATATCCCCAATGAACATGGATGCAAAAGTTCTCAACAAGGTGGTAGCGAATGATACATTAAATAACCATACATTATTTGCCATGATCAAGTGGGATTTATTCTTGGGTTGCAGGGGTGGTTCAATACCCTCAAATCAATCAATGTGATACACAATATTAATAAAAGAAAGGATAAGAACCATATAATACTCTCAATAGATGCAGAAAAAAATAGACAAAATACAGCATCCTTTCTTGATAAAAACCCTCAAGAAAGTTGGGATAGAAGGAACATACCTCAACATCATAAAGGCCACATACAAGAGACCAAGACCTAACGTCATCCTCAATGGAAAAACTGAGAGCTTTTCCCCTAAGGTCAGGAACACGACAGGGCTGTCCACTATCACCACTGTCATTCAACATAGTACTAGAAGTCCTAGCCTCAGTGATCAAACAAGAAGTGGAAATAAAAGACATCCAAATTTGCAAGGAAGAAACCAAACTTTCACTATTTGCAGATGACATGATACTCTATAAAGAAAACTTGAAAGACTCCACTAAAAAAAAAAAAAAATGCTAGAACTGATACATGAATTCAGCAGTCACAGGATATAAACTCAATGTACAGAAATCAGTTGCATTTATATACAATAATGAAGCAGCAGAAAGAGAAATCAAGGAATTTATCCCATTTACAATTGTACCAAAAACCATAAGCTACCTAGAAATAAACTTATCCAAAGTGTAAAATATCTGTATGCTGAAAACTATGGAATGCTTATGAAAGAAATTGAGGAAGACATAAAGAAATGGAAAAACATTCCATGTTCAGGGATTGGAAGAACAAATATTGTTAAAATGTCTATACTACCTAAGGCAATCTACTCTATCAAAATAATACCAGCACTTTTCACACAGCTGGGTAAACAATTCTAAAATTTGTATGGAACCAGAAAAGACCCCAAATAGCTAAAGAAATGTTGAAAAAGCAAAGCAAAGCGGGAAGGATCACAATTCTGTACTTCAAGCTATATTATAAAGCTGTAGTCATAAAGACAGTATGGTACTGGCACAAAAGACACACAGAACAATGGAACAGAATGGAGCACACAGAAAATGGACCCACATTGTATGGCCAACTAATCTTTGACAAAGCAGGAGAGAATATCCAATGGAAAAAAGACTGTCTCTTCAACAAATGGTATTGGGAAAACTGGACAGCGACATCCAGAAAGAAGAAACTGGACCACTTTCTTATGCCGTCCACAAAAACAAATTCAAAATGGATTAAAGAACTAAATTTAAGACAGGAAACCATCAAAATCCTAGAGGAGAAATCAGGCAGCAAGCTATTTGACGCCGGTTGCAGAAACTTACTGGAGAGGTCTCTAGAGGCAAGGGAAACAAAAACAAAGATGAACTATTAGCACTTTATCAAGTTAAAAATCTGCACTGTAAAGGAAACAATCAACAAAACTAAAGGCAACCAATGGAATAGGAGAAGATATTTGCAAATGACATATCTGATAAAGGGCTAGTATCTAAAACATCTGTAAAGAATTTATCAAACTTGAGGCTCCTTCAGTTAAGTGTCCTGCTTTTGATTTCACCTCAGTTCATGATCTCAAGATCCTGGGATTGAGCCCTGCCCCAGTCTCATGGAGGAGTCTGCTTGAGGATTCTCTCCCTCTTCCCCTCCCCCTGCTTGAGTTATCTCTCTCACTCTCTCTCAAAATTAGTGAAACTTTAAAGAACTTATCAAACTGAACACCCCCAAACCCCCAAATAATCCAGTTAAGGAATGGGCAGAAGACATAAAAAGACAATTTTCCAAAGAAGACATTCAGATGGCTAACAGACATATGAAAAGATACCCAACATCACTTATCATAAGGGAAATACAAATCAAAACCACAGAGAGAGGGGTACCTGAGTGGCTCAGTTGGTTGAGCGTCTGATTCTGGATTTGGGCTTAGGTCATGATCTCAGGGTCCTGGGCTTGAGCCCTGCATTGGGCTTTGTGCTCAGTGGGAAGTCTCTCCTTTTGCCCTTCCCACTGTGCTCTCTCTCTCAAATAAATAAAATAAATCTAACTGCCCCCCCCAAATCCCACAATGAGATACTAACTTACACTTGTCAGAATGACTAAAATTAACAACTCAGGAAACAAAGAGAAGGGGAAACCCTTTTGACTGTTGGTGGGAATGCAGACTGGTGCAGCCAATTTGGAAAACAATATGGAGGTTCTTCAAAAAGTTAAAAATAGAGCTACCCTACAGTCCAGCTATTCCACTACTAGGTATTTATCTAAAGGATACAAAAATGCTAATTCAGGGGCACCTGGATGGCTCAGTTGGTTGGTGTCTTCCTTTGGCTCAGGTCATAATCCTGGGATCCTGGGATTGAGCTCTCCATTGGACTCCCTGCTTGGCTGGGAGCCTGCTTCTCCCTCTGCTCATCCCCCCGCTCATACTTTCTCTCTCTCTCGAATAAATAAATAAAACATTTTTTTTAAAAAAATGCTGATTCAAAGGAGCACATGCACACCAATATTTATAGCAGCTCTATCAACATTAGTCAAATTATGGAAAGAACCCAAATGTCCATCAACAGATGAGTGAATAAAGAAGTGGTACACACACACACACACACACACACACACACACACGGTGGAATATTGCTCAGCGATCAAAAAAAAAAAGAAATTTTCCATTTGCAACAATGTGGATGGAACTAGTGTTTTTATGCTAAGTGAAATAAGTAAGTTAGAGAAAGACAAATATATAGTTTCCCTCATATGTGGAATTTAAGAAAGAAAACAGGTGAACATAGAAGAAAAGAAGGAAAAATAAAGTAAGATCAAAGCATAGAGGGAGGCAAATCATACAGACTCTTAAATATAGAGAACAGAGTTGGGGAGGGGAGGTGGGGGAGGGGTTGGACTAAATGGTTGATGGGCATCAAGGAGGGCCCTTGTTGGGTTCGGCACTGGGTATTGTATGTAAGTGATTAATTGCTAAATTGTTCTCCTAAAACCAATACTCTCTCTCTCTCTATCTGTGTGTGTTTGTGTGTGTGTGTATGTGTATATATAGGATATATATATGTATATATCCTTTGCCATAGTAATTGGACCTAGTCTCAATTTGACAATTCTTTAAAGCTTTGAGTAGATAAATCTGACATAATTCCTATAGAAAGCTGAATATCACAACTGAGAATATCTCTGCTAAAGCCTCATCTTACACTGGGAAGATTATTTCTCTAGCATACACTTCTTAGGGGATAGGAACCTTAACTGAAAATATTTAGTCAAATTAAGCTATAATTACAAACTAATATCGATGAGTGCCAGCTTATGGACTGAAACCATGTGGACCATGAATTATGCGTTAATCAAGAGCTTTATTTATTTATTTATTTATTTATTTATTTATTTATTTATTTACATACTTATTTATTTATTTAAAGATTTTATTTATTTATTTGAGAAAGAAAGAACATAAGCAGGGGTGGAGCAGAGGGAGAGGGACAAGCTGACTCCCTGCTGAGCCCGACACGGGGCTCCATCCCATGACCTGAGCCAAAGGCAGATTCTTGACTGACTGAGCTACCCAGGTGCCCCTTAAGAATGTTACTTATTTTTATAAAATCCACAGTCCTGCATGTAATCTTCATCTTCTGGGAACTCCTTCAACTTTGCACGTCCCTTCTCAAATTTATTGTCATGTCTGTTGTCATTGTTCCCATCAGTCTAAGAGAGGCATCTGTCTCCTGATCAAGAAATTATCACCCCTTGCTCACATTTTTACTTATCTGCTCAACCCCACTCCCTTACTCTAGGTACACCTATACACATAAACATATGCACATTCCCAACAAAAGAGTGTAATGCCATTTTAACTGACAAAGAACTGCTGTGTCTTAAAGGAGTAGATAGTTCCCCAATCTGTAACGACAGAAAATTTCTTCCATGGTTTTTCTTAGAATTTTTATAGATTTATTTTCTTCATATGTAAATATTTGATCTCTCTTAAAAACATTTTGGCATAAGGTACATTTTTTTTCTGAGATGACCAAACATTTTTCACAGGATCATTTATTGAATAATAATCTTTTCTACTGATGCCACCTGTGTCATTCACATTCCCTTATATATTTGGACATATTTCTAGACTTTCTATTCTACTCATCTACTTGTCTATTCAGTCATTCATTGACAAAAATGAACAAAAAATATTTCTTGACCTTGTGGAGGTAAACAGTAAACCCAAAAATGTAAAACAGGTGCTGATTGTGCAGTGGAGTTAAGTCTTGTGTCTATTCATGAGGTAATTACTTACTCTTTTAATTATTTTGAACTTTGATTTTGCAAAGGAGATTGGGGATAGGAGACCTTGAAGGAAGACAGAGGAGAGCGAGATGGAGAGTATGTTAAGTAAAGAGAAACTATAGAAGAATGAATGTAGAAAATACTACCTGTAGAACCCTGGGTAGGTTGCTTATCCCAGATCTCAGTTTTCTCAACTGTGATATAGGGATGCTGCGGAGGATTGTTGGTGGAGCTAAATGAAATGTTTATAAATCCCCTGGCTCATACTAAAAACTATTATCTTAAAACATTTTCTTCTTAACCTTCTCATTTTGGAGGTAGCTAAAGCCTCCTGACATTCAACTGTCTTTCAAAATGGAACTTTTAGAACCTATGTCCTGGACTGAGGCAAGGGCTTGGAAGTGTTGAGTGGATGAAGAAGACTTCATCGCTCTGGGGAAAAGTGGTGAAAAAAAAAAGCTCACCCCTGCCTGAAAATGCAAACCCAGGCCTTCCTTGTTCCAGGGACATTAGGGTTCTTTCCACTGAAAAAAATAAGGAAAGAAAATATGAAGGACTTTGATACCAGCCAGTGGCACAGAGAGAAGGATGGATAAAGAGCCTCTCCTAGGAGCTGCCTGCTGTGATTCAGGAGGTATATCCTGGCATTCCAGGACGAATTTCATTAGCAGTCCTCATGGAGGAAGAACAGCCCCCAAAGCTTGCAGAAGCCATGGGAGATACTCCATACTTGCCAGCTAATGCAAGGTTTTGCCAGTCTTGTGAACTCTGGCTGGTTGCTTAAGGTCTGTAGTTTGCTCTTGTCTCAGTCACAGATTGGGTAGAAGCTATAGATTGACGGTGGTGGCTAGTTCTAACTGAAAGGGAGAAAACAGCAGGGAGGAATCCCAGAGATTTTCTTTGATTATCTAGAGGGTAAAAGTGGTTTACTTTTATTATACAGAGAAAGAAAGAGAGAGAGAGAGAGAGAGACTAAATTACATTTGCACCATGAAATTTTCACCTAGCTACTTCTGGGTGAAATACAGGTTATCTATGCTACAGTATGTGGTGTTTGCTGCTAATGAAAATTCTAGTACATTATCTGCTAAGACTGACAGTCAAAGAATTGATATTGTCCGATTTTCTCAATTTAAAATATTTGCCTTCAGGGATATTTAGCCAAGTATCTTCATGATATATAAAGCAAGCCATAAATATGAAAGTAACGAGATTCGAAGTTTCACTCAATTAAATAAGATCTATCTATGCATCTCAACATCTATCTGAGTATGTAAGATACATACCTTGATCCAAAGCTGTATAAAATTGTTTTAGAGGTCACTTTCTCCTACTGTACTATTACAAAATTAAAGTTGTACTAAAAACATCCCCAGAGTTTAATAAGTGAACTCCAGTGGGGAAAAAATAAGAGTTTTTTTTTTTTTTCTTTTTTAATACCTTTGAACTTTTTTCCTTTTATGGAGGGCAATTTTCCTGGTCCCTGGGAGTTATGCAAGAACTCATTCCATTAAGTTCATACCCTATTCTTATGATCCTAGATTTTAGAATTTATTTTTTAAAAATACTTTATTTATTCATTTGAGAGAGAGAGAGAGCACAAGCAAGGGGAGAGGCAGAGGAGAAGCAGACTCCTTGCTGAGTAGGGAGCCTGATGTGGGGCTTGATACCAGGACCCCGGGTTCATGATCTAAACCAAAGGCAGATGCTTAACCATAGAGCCACCCAGGTGCCCCCAGATTTCAGAATTTAAACGGGAATACAGTCAAGGGATAAATTTAGCATATGCATTTTTTCTTGGTTCTTAAAAGCTAAAATAACTTATACTACCTGTTGTACTGAACTTTGATCACAAATAATATATTAAATTGCTGGCAAGTAGAGTCCAATAGCAGGAAATATTGGCTTGCCATCTAAAATTAGTATTGCTGGGGGGTACTAAGCATGGTCTCTTTATTTTATGACTTCTGAAACTAGAAACTAATTGCTTATACTTTATTTAAAAATATTTACTCAATATAACTACTGTTGCAAATGGACTTTAATCTGTTTGGCCACATACCACCCTTAAGATTCTTTTTGTCAAATAACAGTAAACATGGAAAAGTTTGATGTGTGTGAAGATTGTCCATCTCCCCACACTTTGATGACAGATTATAATAAAAGCAAGGCTCAGACAAAATTTTACCACTTATACAGACATTTATTAGACATGTATTTGTAAGCAAGGACAAGACAGTTCATACTACAGAATAAAAAAAGCTAGCTCTTTGTTAAGTGTGGGAAGCACTTCTGATATATTTCAGTCAATAAGTATCTTGAACACCACTAATTTTCCCAGTGATATTTGATTAATGATTATGATGATGAGCAAGTCATTAAATTTACCAATGAAAATATTTTTCTGATACTCACTTTGCTGATTAGGAAGCCATCTGGGTTTGATATCTCTTTGGTGAGACATAAAAGGCAGAAGTACTTTGATGCAACTGGGGCACAGAAAGATTGATTCCTCTAATGTCACATAACTAGCAAGTGGCCCAGCTTGTCTGATTCTGCATCCCATGTTCTTCCTCTTAATCTCTCCAAACTACCTGTAATGATAAGTTCTCTAGAAGCAAGTTCATCTACTGCTTTGAGGGTATAACTTAAAAAAAAAGAAGTTGTAATCACACCTGCAGAAGAGAGAAAAGAAAATCTGATACAAGATACTGCTTAGGGTATTAACTGTAGAATGCAGAAAGATATCCTAACTAAAGACATCTATTTTTAAAAAGGTAATATCAGATTGCCACTTAACTTGGTGGTCATAGGTTAGAGATGTTTTGGTTTAAAAAAATCCTGGTTAATAGAGATTCACAATAAAATCTATATCCTGATTTTTCATCTGAAGGGAATCAGATGCTAACAAAATAAACATGACATGAACGCTGAATTGAATTGAATTAAATATTTTCTTTTTGCTATCCTGAAAACATCACATGATTTTGGGCTCTTCAAGATATTATGATACCAGTGGAGCATAATTATTCTTGTTAATAGAAACAAAATACTAATGATTTTTCTAGAAACTCATCTTCTAAGATACCAGATGGTATCTTTGGAATAAAAACAATGGGTATGATGAAGACCTGAGATGAAATTCAAAGTACAACTTCTGAAAATTCTGGACTCAAAGGAAAGTTTTTATATTTCAGACTCAGGTAGATGGACATCTTCCATGTATCCCCTTTCCACTTCAATTTTCTTTTCTTTTCTTCACCAGTAAATACACTATGCTTAAAACCAGACTTACCATTTCCTTCCCTCCCTCCTCCTGCAGCTTTCCCAAGTCTGATGTGTTATGTTCTCTACTCCACTTTGGTGTGAATCTGTGGGCCAGTTTCTTTCACTTCTAAATATAGTGATCAAATACTAATGATTTGACTTCTAACATTTTCAGACACTGCTTTCTTTACATTACCACTATCAAACACTCTGTATGAGTTTGCATTGTATCATGACAGAAGTGGTCATCTGTTGACTTTGCTAACCAGAATCTATCCACTACTTTTTCCATTAATAGCATTCATGTTTTCCTTGGAATATCATCTCTCTCCCACCCTGCCCATGGAATATTCATGTGTATGGTAGATTGTTTGCATCAGTGATCTCAGTCCTTCCTCCTTTGTATTATATCCTTTAGTATGTAACTTTGGGGTTTCTCCTATAAAGTGGAAATTTATGTCCCTAACCTATGTGATTTTCTTTGGCCAGCAGAATTACGAGAAAGTGAATCAAAGCTTCAAAATGCTTTCAATGTTTCTGATTCCTCTTTTGCTCTCTTGCTGTGCCATGGAAGCCTTTGAGGAGGACCAGCCAGAGTCTTCCTACAGCCAACTACCAGCAGACCCCAGGCATGTGAGTAATAATGCTTATCATCATAGTCTTCTGAAGCTCCGTAGTTCTTTGTTACACAGCATCACTACTGCAATGAGTAATGGATATAATAGGGTTGTCAGGGGGTTCAGAGCAGGCTGCCCCAAATTAGGCTTTGGCATATTGATTTTTTTTAAGATTCTGTTTATTTATTTGAGAGACAATGAGTTGTGGCAGGGGCAGAGGGAGAAGCTGGCAGAACAGGGACTTGATCCCAAGCCCCTGGGATCATGACCTGAGCTGAAGGCAGATACTTAACCAACTGAGCCACCCAGGTGCCCCAGAGAACAACTTCAATAATAATTTTCAACAAATATCCAGAAAGCATCCTCATTGTTAGAGGTAGGAAATTTAGGTCTGAGAAAGCTGTATGAACAAACCGTGTTACTGCTTCGTTAATATGCTACCCCAACCCAACTTATTTATCTTGCCAATTCTTCACAAGTTTATCGTTTGCCTAAAAGGTATAAAAGCTGACTGCTTTGGTTACTTATTTGAGTCTCATTTTTTTTTAAATTTTTATTTTATTTTACTTTATTTTATTTTTTCAGTGTTCCAAGATTCATTGTTTATGCGCCACACCCAGTGCTCCATGCAATACGTACCCTCAGTACCCACTACCAGGCTCACCCATCCCCTCACCTCCTCCCTCCAAGACCCTCAGTTTGTTTCTGAGTCCAAAGTCTCTCATGTTTTTTTTTTCCTCCCCGAATTGAGTCTCATTTTTACTAGCTCCCACATGTATGAAATTAAATTTTTCTCCAGTTGGTCTGTCTTATATCAGTTTAATTATAAGATCAGCCAAAGAACATAGAAGAATAAAAAAGGAAAAATTTTCCTCCCCAACAGTTTCTATTCTCCTGTAGCCCAGAGCATGTGCTCTGGACCAGAACACAGGGCTTATTTTGAGCTACACATGTTAATCACACTCTCTAAAAATAAACTCACTTCTGAGCTGAGAAAGAGAATCTCATTCTGCTGGACTTGATGCCAATAGAAAGTAATATTGGAGTTGCTGAGGAACATCATGTCTTGCAAATAAAACCATTACAGGGGACAGTTGAGTAATCTAGGGAGAGAGAGTCCAAAGTCCTGTTGAACTCCTCAATCCAGCTATGCCTGACTTTTTACCTATAGGAGTCAGTAAATTCTCTTCTGAAAATCTAACTTGACTCATAATTTCATGCCATCAACAGAACTTAAAGTATTATCCACATTGCACTGTTGCTAAGTTATACTTCCTAAAGTACCATTTTGATTGTGTCACTTTTAGAAAATTATTACTCTTCATTTTCTCTCAGATTAATCAACCAATACCCTCCTGGCATCTGACTCTGTTTTTCATTAAAGTTGATTTCTTCTGATTTTCTTTCTTTCCAAATTTTTTAAAATTTACTTTTGAGCGAGAGAGAGAGGGAGAGTAAGAGGGAGAGAGGGAGAGAGAACACACGTTGGGGGAAGGGCAGAGGGAGAAGCAGACTCCCTGCTGAGCAGAGAGGCCATTGCAGGACTCAATCCCAGGGCCCTGGGATCATGACTTGAGCTGAAGGCAGGCATTTAATTAACAGCCACCCAGGTGCCCTTCTCTCTCTCTCTTTTTAAGATTTTTTAAAATTTATTTTTGAGAGAGAGAGAGAAAGAGAGAGAGAGAGAGAGACAGACTCTTTTATTTCTTATACTTTGCAACCATTTGATATCTTTTCCTGCCTTTCTGCCTTTGTTTCTGTGGCTCCATTTACCTGGAAAGCCATCTTCTGTATGAGCCAGAGCCTAACCACTGTAATAAACAATCCCAACATTTCAAGAGTTCAATAGAATCAAAGTTTAATATTTACTTATATTACAATTCTTAATGACAGTGGTAGGAAGGTAGGCAGTTGACTACATGAAGACACTTAGGTACAGATATTTCTTTTTTATAACACCAATGTTTTTGATTTGTGACCTCTAGGATTGTTGAGAAAGGGGGGGATGGGAAAAGAAAATCTAAGTGGAGAATGACTTTAGGGGCTGAGCCTGGGAGTAGCCTACATTCCTTTGGCTCATGTCACTTGGGCCATAACTAATCACATGACTCTACAAGGCCTCATGTGGCCCCATCAAGATTGAGAAGACTAGAAAATCCTGTCTTCCTTTGACGCTGCCAAATCCTTCCAGTTAAATATGATTTTTCTATATTCTCACTGATTTGTAGAGTGGGTTTTTTGTGTGTTTTACCTAAGTCTCCTTTTAGGCTCATTCATTCCATCAGAAATATACGAAAGAGCACATTTTTTGAATCCCACAGATATAAAGATGAATATGGCCTGCCCCCTGCCCACAAGAGCTGTCCTAGGAGAGACACTGACATAAATAATTATAATCTTATGTAGAATGTACAGCTATAAATGTATTTACAAATTGCTGATCAATCATACAGGAAATAAGTTTCTTGGTGGTAAGGACTAGGTTTTATTTGTCTGTTTATTTCCATACGTACAAAGAATGTGTAGAGGGGAATCTTGCATGTGCTAAACATTCAATGATTTCATTGAGTCCAAGTGAATAAGTAAGCTAATAAAGGAAGAATGAAGGGATTCATAAGGACTTTGATATATACAGTGGTGGAGTATAGAGGGACCTATACAGATGGGTGGGTTGTTTTTTGTAATTAAATATCAAAAAATATATACAAAAATATCTACAAAAAGACTGACAATTTTAAATATGTACAAAAGATAAAATGCAGAAAAGTCAAAAAGTCTTTTTTTTATTGTTACTTAAATTAAATTTTTTTCCAGTGTTCCAAGATTCATTCCCCATTCCCCACACCCAGTGCTCC
>PITA01031394.1:0-15277 GCA_004023965.1 Spilogale gracilis
GGGGCGCCTGGGTGGCTCAGTTGGTTGGGCGACTGCCTTCGGCTCAGGTCATGATCCCGGAGACCCGGGATCGAGTCCCGCATCGGGCTCCCTGCTCGGCGGGAAGCCTGCTTCTCCCTCTCTCACTCCCCCTGCTTGTGTTCCCTCTCTGGCTGTGTTTCTCTCTGTCAAATAAATAAAATCTTTAAAAAAAAAAAAAGAAAAGAAACTGGAAAAATATAGTTAGGATTTTAGCTTTTAATTGAGCATTTTGGTTTCCTTGTGGTGGATTCTCAGAAAAGCTTTCGCTATGAGTTCTGCTAAGGTAAAGTAAAACATCAGTGAAAAAGTACTAATAAAGAGGTATAGAGCAGAATAGGCGAGAATCAATGCCACAGTTATCCATGAAAAAGAGCCTTTTGAAGTGGTCACTACAAAGTAGCATTACCCTTACTCAACACCTCAGATAGGTAATATTTTGACATTATCAACTTTCAATGTAATCTTAAATGCTTCCACAGGAAAAAGAATGTGCCTTTTAAAAACCTATATTCAATTCAGTGTGCAAATTGTCAACTCCCATCAGTCTTCTACTCCCTTCCCCAACCATGGTTAAAGAACAGGATCTGCGGCTAGTCATTTAGGAATCACTCATTTTCATCTGAGAGGCTAATGAACTCAGAATTACAGATTTTATCAACACTGTATGTGTTGATTTTGGCACAACTTTCCAGCTATAAAAACTATGTGTTGTCTTCCTCTGGTAGAACTTGGAAAACCAACACTTGTAACTCTGATTCCTTTCCAGAAGGCCTAACCCTGACTTGTTTTCCAATCCTTGGTAGAAATGTTAAGAGATATGAGAGCTCCCTTTACTTTGGAGGAATCCTAACTAACTTAACAAATTAACAGTGTCATTAAACATGCTTTCACTCAGCAACTCCTCACATGATACTGGATTTATATAACACTACATATGTTATTTTATTTATATTCTTTTAAGAGTCTGTCTGTTTACTATTCTGACAGAGAGAGATCAGAAGTAGGCAGAGCAGCAGCAGAGGGAGAGGGAGAAGCCAACTCCCCCCTTGAGCAGCCAGCCCGAACCCAGGGCTCTATTCAGGGACCCTGGGGATCATGACCTGAGCCAAAGGCAGACACTTAACCAACTAAGCCACCCAGGTGCCCCTAAATACGTTATTTTACATAGTTCTACTTTTGTGCCCTTAATAATAACATGTTTTGAGAAAAAAAAACCAAGACTCAAAATTACTAATGGTTCCGGAGAAAAATGGTCCACTTAAGCAAGTATAAGACGCCAACCCTCTTTACTTGCTATTTCTAATAATGGTTTAAGACTAGTAAGGGTTTGAAACTTCAACTGTTTTTTGGCCAATCTTCCCCTTTCCTCTTAAGCATCCCCTTAACCACTTCATTGTTGCATCTCATTTTTATTTAGGTAATAAATGTTCAGAAATTCTCCTAAAAAGCTGCAAGCATCCTTCAGAAAAAGACACCTCTATTATTTTTATGCTTAATTTTGAAATTTAAAAAGCCAAGCAAAATTCAGTTTATATAAATTGCAGTAATAAGCAAACGTGGGTCTGTAATGATAAAAATTAGGAAATGGTTCCCACAGGGCTAGAAGAGAGGGTAAAGCAGTAACTGAAAGGGGACACAAACAGGCTTCTGAAGTACAGGTAATGTTCCATTTCTGGGTGCTAGTGTGTTCATTTTTGTGAAACTGATCAAACTACATTTGTACGTACTTAAGTCTATGTATGACAATAAAAGGTTTAAAAAGGGAACAGAACTACAGCTATTCATTCATATTACAGAGGAAAACAGTATTTCTTACCAAATTAAAAGACACAAGATCCAAACATTAAAAGGAAATAATTTTCACATACTTTACAAAACCTAAAAGCACTGGCCCTATATTTCTCATACACCATTACTAACCCGGAGGGCAAACCAGCTGGGGCATGTCCATGTTTTGTGTCGGATTCATAGGCTGTGCAGATACAATGGCAGGATCAAGTGTCTGGTTTTCAAAATCCAGCATTGAATCCTGCAAGACAGGATATAACAGGATTAAATAATGTAAACACTTAAACTTCCAGTTAGTGCTTGACTCAACTGCACCTACCTGTATGAAATTATAGGGCCCCTGCATTTGTGCCATAAGGTCCTGGACTCGCTGTCTTCTCACAAGGGGATCTGCCTGAGCCACTGGAGTCAAAGAATGGGGCTCTGGTACTGAAGGAGATGCAGCCTGAGGTTGCTGCTGGAGTGAATTTACCACCTAACAGGGAAAATGAGGAGAGAGATGGAGATTGGGAGCATGCAAGAGCTCCATTCATTACCATCATGACAGGTCTCCAAACTATATACATCACTCTACTATAAACAAAATAGGCTTCAATGTAGTTACTCAAACTGACCTTCATAATAAATTTAACACTCAGTCCTATCACTTCTACAGTGTTCTCAACTCCACAGAATGACTATGTAGCATTTCAGATTTACTTTATAACCTGCTTTCAAAGATTACCCGTGCTTGCTTCCTAAAATAATGTATTATGCTTATAACTGCTATGCATTCTAATTCAATCTGTATTTACCTCAATACCTGATTGAGCCAGTACTCAAGAAAAGTTGGTTATTATCATCAACTTTGAGTTCCTACCATTTCATTCTCTCTGCCAGTACCACAGGATCAAGCCCTATCACCTTACATAACTTGCTACAAAAGCCAAAGCTCACTATACCTACGTTTTTCTTTTTTTTTTTTTTTTTTTTTTTTTTTTTTTTTTTTTTTTTTTTTAAAGATTTTATTTATTTGACAGAGAGAAACACAGCCAGAGAGGGAACACAAGCAGGGAGAGTGAGAGAGGGAGAAGCAGGCCTCCTGTCAAGCAGGAGCCCGATGTGGGACTCGATCCCCGGTCTCCGGGATCATGACCTGAGCTGAAGGCAGTCGCTTAACCAACTGAGCCACCCAGGCGCCCCTACGTTTTTCCTAGCGCTATTATTTTCTGATTATTATTTAGTAATTCCCCACTCTTCTGGGAAATCTAACTGGTTTTTATTATATCAAATTTACACTCTATCTGGCTTTTAATCCTGGGCAAGTCATACCTGGTGAGCCTGGATAAATCATAACCATATTTCTCTTATAAGCCATAGTGAGATAATAATCACTACCTAAATTGTTAGGAAGACCAACTACATCTACATCTACAGCTCAAAAAATTCCTTAGACTTCCATCTGGATAGGCTTTAGAAAGGTCCTACCTACCAACTACTTAAGAACAAACCATACTGGCACATTACTATGTAAGATAATATACTTTTCTCTCCCAATAAAAAACAAAGTTCTACTAAGCACTGTTACTCCCCAAACTTCCCTACTATGCCAACATACTTTTAATCCCCAATGTTCAATAAAACAAATACATTAATAATTCATATTTCTATCTCTAGATCCACGTGAATATATACCTATTACCTCACTCTCCTAAACACATATACCAAATCTACTTAGTCAAGGCCCAGGAGGTTTACATACCTCTTATATAAATCACCATTCTACAGATACATCTCTTAGATCTATTGTTCTTTTAACCCTCCTCTAATATTTCTGAACTGCCTTGCATAATTCAGCAAATACATACTGTTTTCTAGGGCTTCATGGGACACTGTTTTCATCCAAACTAGGTAATTTTCCAGCATACAGGGCAAGTTCTTTACTCAATCTATCAATAGTGCATTTTGGCACCTCAATGAAGAGCTAAAGGTACTAGGTACAATTACACCTTTGAAGAATGATCTTGATGGAATAATATTAAAGAGAAAAACATATTACTCACAGCTGAAAGCTATTTTTTCTGTACTTTAGATATATAAAAGTAACCTAAGAGGATGGAAAGGATGGCAAGGACCAACTTGGTAAGGCATTTTGATTTTATCTTATAGGTAACAAAGCACCATCAAGAGTTTCAAGTAAAAAGTAACTTAATTAAAACTAACTTTTCTAATAATTGACCTATAAAAATGAATAGGATAGCCTGGGTCAGTCAGAAAAGAAAAATATAAAGAGGCATCTGAACTAGACATGAAGACCTGAAGAAAGGTAATGTCAGTTGAGGAACAGAATTAAGAAACACTACAAAAGTCTAGAGCATTAGGGAGGAGTCTTAAGATGACATTCCAACATATCCCCTTGGAAGTTGGACCTTTTCTGAAGGCTATCCATGTGGGTGCCCAGATTTTTATATAGCAACCTGGTATCAACAACACACAAATCACATACTTTAATAACCCCAAGTTACACACAAAGAACTTTATATATACTTTTTATAGCTGGATTAGCTATAGATTCTACTAAATATCCACATAAATATCTTTTAAACATAATGATTATGTTTAGTAAGTTTGTTATGATAATAAATGTACTAAAAATGCAAAAGACCTAATCTTTATTTGTTCTTAGGAGATAAAAATTACTAATAAAAACAAAAGACATCAACCTTGCACCCGAGACAGAACTCTTACCTCAACTGTTTCGACTGTCCACTCATCTACCTGCTCCTTTTCACCACTGCTGAACTGTGTTTCTGCCATAAATTGTCTATTTACATACTGCAAAGCAAAGCAAATGTTTAGAGAGTTCTGCTTGAAAGGCAGAAAAAGAAAGCTAGCATTAAATAAAATCATACCTCTGTTGATTCAACTTCACTTTGTTCAGTATATTCTTCTGCTGGCTCAGGTTCTAAGAGGTAAAAAGATGATATAAATGAAGAGTAAGAAAAACTTTTTAAGTTAACAATTCTTTTAAATTCCAAATAAGTTAGTAGTTGGCAGAAAGTTTCTGTATTCTAATCATTCTTACAATAATGTATTTAGAAAGTTTTACCATTTACTCCAGAATGAATTAGGTTCAACAGTAGTTATTCTGGATTAGGTATAATGCCAATAAAGAGCTAAGTTAAAACTTCTCTCTCTAGCCTTAGAAGTAATATTATAAAGCCGCATACAGATTAAAATCTTCCTCTATTTTTAATCACTTGACAAAAGCAGTTAAAGGTGGGGAGACTTCCTACATTGACCTGCAACCATAAATTCCACCAACATGCACTCTTCCCTTGCAGTTTCAACCTAATAGCTAACACTTGTGTGAAGCACTTACTATGTGCCAGATACCATATACATACTTCACATACTACTTTCTAAACAGAGAACCTGAGATACAGAGAAATTCAGTCACTTGCCCAAAATTACATAGCTATTGAGTATCAAAGCCAAGATTTCAATTCAGGCAATCTGATTCAAGAATCCATATTTTTTAACCACTACAAAATTTATGTTCTGACAATGCTTCCAATGGTACTCAGAATTTTATTTATCAACTTATCATAAAAGTACTCCTAGTGAGTGCTTACCTACTTATTATGCTAGGTGTTAAATTTAATTGGAAAAATCCCTTGCCACTCCCATTTACACTTGAAGATTACAGAAATGTAATCACCCCAACATTTAAAACATACACACACACACATGCATGTGCCCTCACACTATTCACTTCTATTCACTTCATATACTAGCACAGTCAACAACTCTGGGCATGTCAGCCACAATGTACTTAAAAAAGCCTACAACATTTCCCCTCATCTACTATATTCCGGTCCAGCAATACTGCAACAAGAAAGTATCAGTTGGTAACAGTGATCCAATTGAACATTTGAACCAGTAAGTAAATGACTGGTATCTTTTTAGCCGGGATGAAGGGGAGAGGGAGAGGGAGAGAATCTTAAACAGGTTCCAGACCCAGTGTAGAGCCAGATGCAGGGTTCTATCTCACAACCCTGAGATCATGACCTGAGCTGCAATGAAGAGTGGGACGCTCAATGGACTGAGCCACCCAGGTGCCCCTAAACGACTGATATTTAGTAACTTCGAAATAACTCTTAATACACATTGTTTTAATATTTTGTCATGCCTACAGTTTTGTTGAAAACCTCAATGTGGGGGCGCCTGGGTGGCTCAGTTGGTTAAGCAACTGCCTTCGGCCCAGGTCATGATCCCGGAGACCCGGGATCGAGCCCCACATCGGGCTCCCTGCACCGCAGGGAAGCCTGCGTCTCCCTCTCTCACTCCCTCTGCTTGTGTTCCCTCTCACCGTGTTTCTCTCTGTCAAATAAATAAATAAAATCTTTAAAGAAAAAAAAAAAACTCAATGTGCTTATGTAACTAAGTAAATGTATGGCTTAATTTGTGGCAAAAGATGTAAAACTACCCACCTAAGTACTTACCAGCTTCAGCTACCTGGTCTTCAGCTGTAGGTGCTGAGGCTGCCTCTTCTTCCTCACACAGCCCATTCTGGTGGTTGTGAGTGCTGTCAAAGTAGTTTGACTGGAAAACACGCTCAACAATTTCCTTTAGAGCTTTATCTAAAAATTGAATATGAATTATAATGTAAGACCATCTCAAGATGCCTGACTTGAATAAGATTCAACATGCTACAAAATACTGCTCTAAGAAAAAAAAACTTATCAACTGTTCCTGAAACATACATATGAAAAACATTAAAGTCCACCAACAGAAATTACGGAATGACAGAGAACAAGAAGAACCTATTAGTAATTAAACTTTATACACTTAAAGGAAGGTAGTTCAAAACAAAAAGCTGACAGTTATCATTTATTCATTTAGCATATGTTTAACACCTACCTATATGTGGGGCAATGCAGTAGGCAATGGGGCTACAACAAGATTTGTAGAAGATACAGTATCTGCCCTAAGTTTATAGTCCAAGAGAGAAGAGTTATCAGATACAAAAGCAGTGAAATCACATTTGTGAAATGTACTACACAGAGGTACGGTGGATTAGACCTAAGCGGAAGAAATACAAGAGGTTTTCCTCATATGTAAGTGCTGCAAGAGAACAGATCTGGAAGATGAGTAGTAGAAAAGGAGAGAAATGTTTCAAGGCAGAGACAACAGCATTTACTAAGCCCTATATAAAGAAAAAGGTTGCCAAATACAAGAAAATGAAAGCATGTGCTGTGCTGAGCCACAGGGAATAAGAAAAAACACAAAGAAAAGATGAGTCTGATAAGGGCCAGAATATGCAAGGTCTTTAAGTTAAAGACAACTGTATGTCAAATATAATTAAAAGAAAGCCATTAAAAGAATTTAAAGATGGATGGGGAAGGTGGATGCAGTTAAGAGGCTGCATTAAAGACAGGCAGAAAAGTGGAAGAGAAAAAGAAATAGATTCAAAAGATATTTAAAAGGGAAAGTTGTCAGAATTTGGTACACTTGGATATAAGGGGGCAGGGCAGCAGGTGAAGGTATGTGTCAAGAAATAATCTCAATTTCCTGGCCTTATATAGTATACTATGTATGTAGAACGTATCTATTCCTAATAGGTAACCTTACAAAAAAAAAAAGAAAACTTCAAGGACAGTATCAAAATATAGTTAATCCTGTTAACAATAAAACTAACAACTTTCTTTTTAAAGACTTGATTTATTTATTTGACAGAGAGAGATCACAAGTAGGCAGAGAGGCAGGTAGAGAAGGAAGCAGGCTCCCCGCTGAGCAGAGAGCCAGATGTGGGCCTCGATCCCAGGACCCTGAGATCATGACCTGAGCCGAAGGCAGAAGCTTAACCCTCTGAGCCACCCAGGTGCCCAACTAACAACTTTTTGAATGAACATTTCATATTTCTCTTCCTCTGCATCAGAGGGCTCATAACTAAGAAACTATTTGTTTTTTAAAAACTTATGTATGTATGAAAACTAAATGCACATAAAAACACCAATTTGAAAAAAAAAAAAATCCACCAATTTGAGTTCATTAGTAACTTTTCATTAGCAATAAATATGTTACATTCTTCAGATGAATGAACAAGATTAGGTAGAAAATAACACCAAAGTAGCTACAAGCTTAGACATTTAACCCTTGTCACTCCTCAGTAATGCTCATGAAAATTTGATGAAGCTTGACCTAAAACTACTTTTTTAACCTAACAAGTTTTATATACACATGTAGATTTCTATTTTTACTTCAAATGATACATTCAGTACATATTTGGTGCAGAACTAAAATTAAGAAGCCAATATGGTTTTTTCACAAAGAAACACAGTAAATAACACAAGTTAACAAACCCAGAAAATTATTTCTTACATGAAAAGAAACAAAAAGGCTGGTCCCTCATATATGATTTACCTATTTCCTTAAAGCAAACAGACTGCAATTTACATCATATAGTTTTGCCAATTAAAGATTTTTATCCAATTTTCCACTAAACAGTTAAAAATAAGGTATAAACAGATACGCTGATCTTAGTATGTTCAAAATCTACTCCCCTAAATCAACTTTATAAATAACAAAGATAAGAACCTATTTCTTAAGCATATAAACCTAAAATTCCTAATGTACTGAGTTAGTAAAGCTTAAATGTCCCTTTATTTTCTTTAAAATCAATACGCACTGTACATTTAAGGTTAAGGCTTAAAAAATACGAAAAAAATTAACATCCTCAAATTAGTAGAAGTCTTAAAAAAAAAAAAAAAAAACAAAGGCAAGGACTATGAGTAAAATGTATGAGATATAGTAAGTACTTTTCACAAAATATCACCAATAAGGAAAAAAATCAGTCCCTACCTAATACCAACAACTATGGAAAGTTTATTTGGTGTTAATATGTCCAACTTCAAGCAGAGTGGTTATAAACAAAACCAGGTTAAGTTAGGATTCCCATCTCTACAAACTTATGATTGATGTTTGTGACTTATACACACACACACACAGCAAAAAGAACAAAAAAGGAAATAAAACAAAAATAAACAGTAGATGAATGTTATTCATACAGTTCTGAAATTTCTTCAATTAACATTACTTTTAAATAGAAAACTAATTTTTAAAGATTCTTAGTTACAAAATAAAAAATACTCACAGGTTGTTCCACATACGGATTTTTCTTTTCCTTCCAGCAAGTCCCACAGGTGAATGGAAGCATGTTCATACTGCTCATTCAACCTTATAATAATAATTTAAAAACTAATTAATTACATTTTAGTTGTCAAGTCAACATTTAGAAGTTTCTACTATCAAGTAACAACTATACCTCAAGCTCATGTCCCGTTCAGGGTCTGCTAATTTGTAGAATTCATCCAACAATGACAATTCCTCTTCAGACAATATTGGCACTCCATTCAAACCCTGCTTCAGGTCAGTTCTCACCTCATCATCTCCCAATTTGTCCAAAACATACTGGAGCTCAAGTACAGTTTTTAAACGTTTTTGTTCCGCTTCTTCTCTCATGAGCTGCTCCCGACGTGCTGTCTTCTTTATTGTTTTCTGAATCTGCATTAAAAATGTAAGCATTAAGACACTGAAATGAATTTCACAAAATTCCTAATTCAGTTCAACCAATTTCAGGTCCTATAAATAAGACCTACTCATTGAGTATGTGATCCTGACATACAAAATGATGATTCCCAAATTACAAATAAAGAGTTTAATATATAATACATCATCTGTTTTAAATAGTTCTTAGAAAATTCAGAACACATCTTGCCCTATGAAGTATTATACTACTGAAATGTTACCAAATAAAGTATATATTTGGGATTTGCTTCAAAATAAGCTAGCTGATATGGAACATGGGAGTAGGTGTGGGTATGTATGAAACAAGACTGCCCACAAGATAAAAACTGAAGACAAGTGTGGATACGGAGGCATTCATTATATCCCCTTAAGTTTTGCCATTTTTCATAATAAAAAGTATAAAAATTAAAATTTCTAATTAGGCCTCTGAGTCAATTAAAAAAGAAACCCAAACACAGCAACCAGAAAAAAATATTACCTATATCCATCTCTTCCATGGAAAAATGGTTCAAATTTTTTCATTTTTAACTACTATCGACTCACAAAAGGATGCTACAACCCACCACTGCCTTCCTCACCCCCAACAATCCACTGTTAGTATTATATTATCCCAACATATTGAAAATAGTGACTATGGAGTCCCTGGCTGGTTCAGTCAGTAAAGCATGAGACTCTTGATTGCAACATCATGAGTTCAAGCCCCATGCTGGATGTGGAACCTACTTAAAAACAATAATAAATTTAAAGGGGCGCCTGGGTGGCTCAGTCGTTAAGCATCTGCCTTCGGCTCAAGTCATGATCCTAGAATCCTAGGATCAAGCCCCTCGTCGGGCTCCCTGCTCGGTGAGAAGCCTGCTTCTCCCTCTCTTACTCCCCCTGCTTGTGTTCTCTCTCTGGCTGTGTTTCTCTGTCAAATAAATACAGCCAGAGAGGGAACACAAGCAGGGGGAGTGAGAGAGGGAGAAGCAGGCTTCCCGCCATGCAGGGAGCCCGATGTGGGACTCAATCCAATGTGGGACTCAATCCGGGGTCTCCGGGATCATGACCTGAGCCAAAGGCAGTTGCTTAACCAACTGAGCCACCCAGGCGCCCCGAAAGGTCAAACTTTTAAAGAAATGTCACTCTTTTCAATAGTCATAAAAGTGTTTTACTTCCCACCTTCTACCCTTTCTCAAGCCTCACTAGGATGAACTGAGACAGAAAACCAAAGAAAGACATATGAAATATGTAACAAAAGGGAGAAATGGGGAAAAGAGACCTCGGAGAACAATGTAGTCTACAGTAAGACAAACTTATGATGGCAGCAGAAAGGGTAGCAGATTAAATGATATTTAACACTAAGTAGCAAGTGAATACTACATATGAATGTAAAGATGAAATCTAAGCTAGAGCAGTACAGAAAGCTTTCAAGGAGAAAGTGACATCTACTCCTAAGATAGCTAAGCTTCTAATCTTACTGGGGAGCAGGGGCTGAGTGTATGTCTGCAATTTTAGGGTAGAGAGGCAGCCAGTAGCCAGAGGCAGGAAATACTATAGGAAGAGAGACAGAAATGTGAAATAAGTCAAGAAAGCAGAAGAAATAAGAGAAAGAATGCTGGGCGCCAAGGTGGTTCAGTGGGTTAAAGCCTCTGCCTTTGGCTCAGGTCATGATCTCAGGGTCTTGGGATCAAGGCCCGTATTGGGCTCTCTGCTCAGCGGGGTTTCCTCTGCTCTCTCTGCCTGCCTCTCTGCCTACTTGTGATTTCTGTCAAATAAATCAATAAAATCTTAAAAAAAAAAAAGATAAAGACTGCCACTTTGGATAAAATGAGCAGTTCAAGAAAGAATATGAACTCAAAAAGGTAGGCTGGAGGTAGGTTAAAGAATTTTTTTTTTTTTTTTTTAATTTGAGAGAGAAAGCAAGAGAGAGCATGAGCAGGGGGGACAGGGGGAGAAGCAGGCTCCCCACAGAGCCAAGAACTGGACTTGGGACTCGATCCTAGGACCCCAGGATCATGACCCGAGCCAAAGGCAGACACTTAACCAACTGAGTCACTCAGGTGCCCCAAGAACTCATGAATGCAAAGCAAAAAAGGTGTTTAACAATTGTGGGAAGGAGCCATAAAGGGTCAGAATTCAATAAAAAGACTGCCAATGAATTTAAATGCCCAGTGTAAAGTTCCTGAACACATCACTGTTAAAATAGAAGCAAAGTAGAATGTAAGCATTTTCATTTACATGGTGTTAGTAGCCTGAGAAAGAGATTGATTCTATTATTAAACTGTATTATCAATCCTACTTCTATGATCTATATTCTTTTTAAAGAAATCAGAAAAAGAAATTGGCCAGGATTCATCAAGCCTGAGGGTCTGACCTAGGTGAAGTGGAACAATTCCCTATTTGGGTGTAAATTAAGCTTCCTTTATTCCATTTTGAAGGAGATCATCAATATTTTCCACCTTTAATCAAATTTAGTTAAGTAATATTAAGTGCATGAAATATATTAGCCATGAGTTAAACACTGTTCCAAGCACAACCCAGTGATGAGGTAGGGACCATTATTATTGCCACTTTACACAACAGAAAACAGAAGCAGTATGACAGCCTCTTTCCTCTCCCTGCTTCTCTTTTGATACTACTGGTCCTATTTCTCTGGAAAACCCTGAATGATACAGGAACAGACAAGTTCAGTAACTCAAAGTCCTCCAACTATTAAGTACAAGTGGCAGAATCAGGATTCAAACCAGACAGTCTGGCTCCAGAATCAGAATTTTTTATCTCGGGTGCCTGGGTGACTCAGTGGGTTAAAGCCTCTGCTTTTGGCTCAGGTCATGATCTCAGGGTCCTGGGATTGAGGCCCACATCGGGCTCTCTGCTCAGCAGGGAGCCTGCTTCCTCCTCTCTCTCTGTCTACTTGTGATCTCTCTCTGTGTCAAATAAATAAATAAAATCTTTAAAAAAAAAAAAAGAATTTTTTATCTCTGTACTGCAATGTCTCTTATCACATAATAAATTGTTCATTCATTTTACCGAATCAGAGACAACTTTGTATTTAATGTTGTTAACCTTTCTCCAAATAAGCTAACACTAGTTCAAAAGGACAGAAATTTTTACTCTCAACTTTCAACAAATTATTCGACTTTGCTTGTATTTAATTTTTGTCTTATTCCCAAAGACTTCTGTCACATCGAAAGATGTTGGGAAAAACACACCACTTTGTTGGATCACAAACTGATACAAGGGGAATGTATCCCAGTCTGCCACATTCCTTAAGATCTCTAATGGAGACAGAGATTACCAAATATAAAAACAAGACTATTTTCTGATAGTTAATAGAATTATAAGATGGTCATTAAGCATAAAGGAATATATGGAAAATAAATGTGTGTATATGTAAGCTAATTTTTTTAACAATGAGATCTTTAGAGCAACTACTAAATTACATTTGTCATATCCAAAACCTCGGTTCTCAGGCATCTTTCAGGTTTTACATTAACGAACTGGAAAGCATCTCAGGTATAACTGAATGCAATCCTCTCAACTTGCAGAAAGCTTATCAATGGTAATGCAAGGACTAAAACCCAAAGAAACAATGGAATTGGGGCGCCTGGGTGGCTCAGTTGGTTAAGCGACTGCCTTCGGCTCAGGTCATGATCCCGGAGACCCGGGATCGAGTCCCACATCAGACTCCCTGCTCGGCAGGAAGCCTGCTTCTCCCTCTCTCACTCCCCCTTGCTTGTGTTCCCTCTCTGGCTGTGTTTCTCTCTGTCAAATAAATAAAATCTTTAAAAAAAAAAAAAAAAAGAAACAATGGAATTTTCTGCCTTCCTTATTTTTAATACTTCATAAACATATAGTCTTTTACTTACATCTTGACTTAATGCCATGAAACTCCTCTGTAATTCTTTTGCAAACTCCAAGTTATTTGTGACTTCCTGGTACTTAGACACAGCATCCTAAAAAAACAAAGACAAAACCCAATTTTACTAAAAACACAAAGAACCACAAATTAATTTTCTTATTAAAAAGAGCAAACATATATAGTCTTTAATAAATTGTAGCCTCTTTACCAGCTGATCTTGATTAAGCCTTTCCCCTTTGTTCATTCGTTCCTGGTAATCATCAAGCTTGCCCTATGTTATAAAAGAAAAAAAAATAGAATTATGCCCCACATTAATGTTTATGCCAGCCTATCCATGCTGAAATACAAACCCACAAAATCCTCTAAGTTTGTCTCAAATCTTGCCCTAAAAATATTTTAATTTCAGTTTAAGTTAGTGCATAACAGTGAGCTAAAAAATGAATGTAGATACTCCAGCCCCTGTTGAACGATATCAAATTTTGTACTACAAGCCAATGACATGACACAACACTGCTTATTCTTTAGGTTTCTCAAAAAAGATACACATCAGACAGCCTGAACAAATGGTTCCTACCCACATAAGTGAGGGACACAATTTGGTTACAATCCTTATACAGGAGCGTATCAGATATACACATTTTATAGTGCTGAATTCCAGTCCCGCCCCTCTCTTGCCCCTTGAAAAGAACTCAGATGACTAAGTCACAGAAAAAGAGTGTATTTTTCCTGATTAGACCCAAGTGCATATTATCTTTGATGTGCTTCACCAATTCCTTTTGAACAACATGATTCTTCAGTTATCACATCACCTATGGATAGTGTGCTAGTCAACAGCTTTGCTTTATTTTCTCACAAATGGAATTAAATGTGTGACAGCAGGAACAGAAAAGTAACCTCTGGTTTAAGTCATCTTTATCTTCACTAAAATGAAAACGGTGGCAGTTTCTCAGACTACTACTATTTGATAAGACCCCAAAGAAAGATATCCAGGTACTGCAAAAGTCAAGAACTGAGTTATTGTTTTAAAGGACAGGAGACAGAATAAACAGAAACCCAAATTAAGGGGGAGAAAATTTTTTTAAGGGGGGTAGGAGCAGGAGAGAGAAGGAGAATCTTAAGCAGACTTCACACCCAGCGTTGAGCCTGAAAACATGGGGCTCAATCTCTCAACCATGAGATCATTACTTGAGCTGAAATCAAGAGTTGGACACTTAACCAACTAAACCACCCAGGCACCCCCAGGGGGAAAAATATTTTTACTTAATATAATCACAATAAATTATGAACATATATTGTTTTTTACCCCTTAACAAAAATAAAACTAACCATGAAACAAAATATAAAATCTAATAAAATGCATTCAAGGTCAAAGAAACAAGTTTAAAAACAATGCTAGTTTTAGGTCAAATGATCCATTTTCTTTGTACCAGAAATATAGTCAACTTGCATAACCATTCCATCCTAAATTAAAAAGCCTAACAGGACACCTGGATGGCTCAGTTGGTTAAGCGTCTGTCATTGGCTCAGGTCATGAGCCTGGGGTCCTGATATCGTGACCTGCCCCTCCCCTGCTCGTTTTCTCACTCTCACTCGAATAAAAAAATAAAATCTAAAACAAACAAAAGCCTAACAATTCCTTAGTTATCTTGGAGGTAAATAAAACCAACATTAAAACATTAATGGCTGATGAAAGTATATAATTGTATTTTTAGGTGGAATTATTTCACAAAATAACCTCCAGTTGGAAAGGTATAAAATTTGCCTATGGTTGAAAAATGAAGGCAAGCCTAATTCCAGGTACAAAAATATGTTCAACTGCCCCTGAACACTCTCTGAGGATGAATAAAAACAGTTCATTCTCGGGACGCCTGGGTGGCTCAGTTGGTTAAGCAACTGCCTTCGGCTCAGGGCATGATCCCGGAGATCCGGGATCGAGTCCCACATCGGGCTCCCTGCTCTGCGGGAAGCCTGCTTCTCCCTCTCTCACTCCCCCTGCTTGTGTTCCCTCTCTGGCTGTGTTTCTCTCTGTCAAATAAATAAAATCTTTAAAAAAAAAAA
>PITA01031395.1:0-15268 GCA_004023965.1 Spilogale gracilis
AGAGGGGCGCCTGGGTGGCTCAGTTGATTAAGCGACTGCCTTCGGCTCAGGTCATGATCCTGGAGACCTGGGATCGAGCCCCACATCGGGCTCCATGCTCTGTGGGAAGCCTGCTTCTCTCTCTCTCACTCCCCTTGCTTATGTTCCCTCTCTGGCTGTGTTTCTCTCTGTCAAATAAATAAAATATTAAAAAAAAAAAGAAGAGGTAAAATCTTTTTTTTTTAAGATTTTATTTATTTATTTGACAGAGAGAGATCACAAATAGGCAGAGGCAGATAGAGAAAGAGGGGGGAAGCAGGCTCCCCGCCGAGCAGAGAGCCTGATGTAGGACTTGATCCTAGGACCCTGAGATCATGACCTGAGCCAAAGGCAGAGGCTTAAGCCACCCAGGCGTCCCAAGAGGTAAAATCTTTAAAAAAATAAAAATAATTTAAAAATCAAGAAATTTTCATTTGGTAAGTATACATGTATATATTTATTAAATAATGTACATGTATATATTTACTACAATGTAAACTGTATTTTTTACTGGAGGGCACAGTAAAAAAAAAAAGCCACTGGATAAGAGGCAGAAACTAGAAGAAAAGAGACCAGGAAACTGCTACAGAAATGCAGGCTGGGCTGGGCTAGGCTGCTGAGGATGAGGAGGTGTGGCAGGACTGGAGTAAGCCCTAAGAGGCAGAAGCTGGAGATGAGAAGAGAAAGGCTCCTACTACTTAGGTCCTGGGTCTACCTGAATGCCTTGCTCTCCTCTGCATCCCACATCAATACTGCCACAGAGCACTGTCCTACCTCATTCTATCCACCAGAACGGGAGCTCCTGTTTCCTTCCAAGTTCCACTGAGCACAGGACTTGAACTCAAAAGGTACAGCTATAAATATCTATGAGCCTGGATTCCAGAGTGAGATGGCAGGAAGCAGTCAAGTAACAGGAGGAAAAAAAGATACAGTTGAATCTATCCCATGTAGGTACTGATTCACAGAAGATATCAGGGAGGGTTAAAACATTTTATTGCAGTTGGTGGACAAGGATGGGCAGGCAGTGACAAGCCTCAATAAGGAGGGCAGATATCAGCTAGATCAAGAGAGGAGGGGTAGGGGGGCCAGAAACAGGGCCTTGGAGGGGAAGGTGAGCAAAACTGCTCTTACAAATCCTTACAGGTCACTCAGAAACATTGTGAGGCCCTTAATGAAGAGGTTCTCCTGCTCAAATCTCTGGGCCTAGAGCTGTAAGCTGCTGGGCTCCAGTTTAGAAAGTGTGCTCCTCTGTAGATCTAAGAGAGAAAAGGAAGAAAAAACAAACCATCAGCAAGCACTATGATACACACAGAACTAAGCCCTACGCCTGTCTGATGGGGAGGAACATACAGGCCTAACTTGGGATAAGTAGTAACAGAGGATGATGTGGGGCGCCTGGGTGGCTTGGTTGCTGGGCGTCTGCCTTCAGCTTAGGTCAAGATCCCAGAGTCCCGGGATCAAGCTCCACGTTGGGCTCCCTGCTCAGTGGGAAGGCTGCTTCTCCCTCTCTCACTTCCCCTGCTTGTGTTCCCTCTCTAGCTGTGTTTCTCTCTGTCAAATAAATAAATAAAATCTTTAAAAAAACAAAAATAAAAACAGAGGATGACGGATTCACAAAAAAAGAGGCAGACACTCTGTTCTACCCAGTGCCAAACAATTAGGCAGCAGACACCCATGAACCATTCAGATTCAGGCTCACCCTCACCTAACTTCCTTAAAAGTTCCCAGCTGCTGTTACTGTCCAGAAGACTGACTTCAGAGCTAGATGAAGAAATAGACGTGGTGGAGGTGGCAGCCATAGGCGGGTTAGATTGGAGGATGTGAACAGATGTCCTGGAAAGGGAAACAGAATAAGAGGCATAGATGCTGACTGTAAGACAAGAGGACCCTCCCAGCATAGAACTTCTTCCATCCTGAGGCCAGAACTCATCTCCTCCCTCTTCATCCTCTGAACATATAAAGATACCTCAATGATTCTGCATCAAGTAAAGAATGCCCAGTACTATCTTTATGGGCTGTAACCCAGATACTCACACCACCCCTACCAACCTATGTCAAATCTAGGCTAGTCGGTTGAGCATCTATCTGAATCTTGATTTCAGCTTGGGTGCTGATCTCGGGGTTGTGGATCAAGCTTCACATTGGGCTCTGCACTCAGTGCAGAGTCTGCTTAAGGTTCTTTTTCTTTCTCTCTCTCTCCTTCTCTCTCTCCCCCTTTGCCTCTCCCCCTGCTCGTACTCTCTCATTCCCTCTCAAATAAATAAATAGAATCTTTTTAAAAATCTACAGTAGCTCAAATTTGGTCCCCAATGCTTGGCCTCTGAGACAAACCCCTTCCATTGCCACAATCACTCCCATCCCCTCACCTGTGGAGGTTGTGCTCATGCCGGGCATCCTGTATCTCTGTCCTGGGAGCCTCCAGGGTGTGACCCTTGCCCTCCTGGCCACTTTGCAGCTGCTCCAACATCTGCCAGACCACAAACCCAGGTAGACCCAAACCTCTCCCTCTCCAGGAGGAATTCCCCTCCCACCATTGGCATATTCAGCACACATGGAACTCTCACATGGCCAATGACAGTTTCTCAACCTGGAGAAGAGGGCTTGGGAGGAAGAGTTTTGGAGAGAGGTATAGTCAACACAGGGAAGAGAGAAACAGATAGGGGTGGAAAAGAGCATTCTGGTCGGCCTGCAGAGGAGAACAGACAGAGATGAAAGGGAGGGGCCTCCACAGGGAAATATGAAGAGATAGGTTCAATCCTAGTCCTACCTTACAGCTGTGGGCCTGAGCTTGCTGCCCCTCAGCCATCTGTTTCAGCAACAGCTCCTGGTGCTGGCCTTTAGATGAGAGGAACATGTAAGGGAGCTATTCTCCAACTTCTTTCCTTTCCTCTCCCTGCCTTGTGCCCAGCCTGGTGCTGACAACAACTGAGACAGAGTATTCTGGTACAGTTACTGGGAAGCTTCCAAGCTGACTGGGGAGACTAGACTCACATCATGGAGGCAAGAAAAAAACAGACTTCTGAGTAGCTCAAGCAATCAGAGCTATGGCCACTTACTGGGATAGCAAAAAGACTCTCCAGAAAAGAGAACAAGTGAATTCATAGCTTCCCCAATCTTTTACTCACTCAGCTGGTCCCGCAGCAGCTTCAGCTCCTCCCGAAGAACCTCTGACTCTTCCCACAGGAGTTGCCGCCTGCAAAGATGACAGCAGTGTCATCCTAAAGGCAACCAACTATCCCAGAGGACACTACCAGGAGTTAGAGGCGTGAAGAAGGAGAGAACTTGCCCTTCACATACTCATTCTGCAGCTCTTGGCGAAGGCCACTAGAAGCACTGTACTTTCGTAGTCCTGTATGTATCTGGGCTTGGGCCTGTTCCTGCACCTGGCTTCGAAGGCCCTGCAGTTCCCTTCTCAGCCCCTCTAGGCGTTGCTCCAGGAGGAGGGCCCTCCGCTCTGGGGCCCCCTGCAGCAACTTTACTGACGCTGTAGTGGGACAAGTTGAGCGTCAGTCTTTCTGAGAGCTTTGCACATGAGCCTAGACACTCCACTTGTAAATCAAGACACAAGTAGGGACGCCTGGGTGGCTCAGTTGTTAAGTGTCTGCCTCCAGCTCAGGTTATGATCCCAGGGTCCTGGGACTGAGCCCTGCATCTGACTCCCTGCTCAGCGGGGAGCCTGCTTCTCCCTCTTCTGTCCCCCCTGCTTGCGTTCCCTCTCTCACTGTGTCTCTGTCAAATAAATAAATAAAATCTTTTTTAAAAAAAAGACATAAGTAAGTGTACAGGAGGTGTGTAACAAAATCGTGTGCATACATGATGAGCTATGCATATGGAAAAAAGAACAAGCCAGATACCTTCCAGGGCACAGATCTGGTATTTCTGCTGCTCTTGCTCTTTCAGCAGCCCCTGCACAGCCTGCCTTAGTGCCTCAGTCACCTACCCAGGCAAGAAAAACCACATGAGCTACTGTATAAAGGACTTCCCCAAGCCCCTGACCTCCTCATCTCACACAAACACCACACATACAAACTTAGGAGTCCATGCTTTACCTGACTCTGGGATTGAAGCTGGGATCGGAGAATACTAACTTCATCTCGGAGAGAAGTTGCTCTATGGATCTCAGTCCAACTAAGCCTCTCTGTAACAAAGGGAGTCTCTAGAGCCCAAGGCCGTCCAGCTTGGACTCCAGACTGTGGAGGCAAGTGATGAGGGGAAATCCAAGTCCCAGCCAGGTCTCCTGTTGAGGGAGTAAGTAAGGGACAATTGTGAGGCGTATCTTTGGGGGGAAAACAGCTGTTTGTTCAGGAAAGAAAATAGCTGGAATTTGGAAGGAATAGTGGATGGTACAGGCACTGGAATAGGCAGATCCTGGAAAGAGAAAAGGCTGAAGGGTAGAAAAGGGACAATACTTACCTGCTGTGGAGACTCCAAGAGGATACAGCCGCTGCTACAAAAGAAATAAGTGCACCGCCAATAAGCTCTGAGTGTCCCTAAACCCAAAACTCCAAATGGGGGCCCTTAAGCGCCCCTCACCTTAATCCTGGCCACATTTCCATCAGTAGCATTGAGAAGTGCGTCGAGGTGCTCAGACCAGCTCAGGCTCCTACTCATAACCTTCGGCAAGGCTGCCTCCTGGCGTCTTATGCCCTTGCTCTCCCAGCCCGGAATACCGAAACAGAGCCCAGTAAATCCACACGTCAGATGGAGGGGCGGATTGGGGATGTAATATAAAGGTAGGGATGCAGTATCAGGCCAAAATGGGGACTAGTCAACGGAACAGCGCTTGGGGAAGGTAGGGGGAAAGCGAACTACTCTCATACGCAGATATCAGGTGGGAGTTGAGAGCGCCGAATCTTGATGGAGACCTCTCCAGATCCAAGACACAAGGGTCATCACGCCGAAACAGTGGAAGCGATTACAGCCGCCACCGGGTTCAAACCCTTACAGACCCGGGAAGTACGACTTCGGATTTGCAGCCGCAGTGCCATTTGGGAAACTAAGTTCATCTCTCGCGGAGACAACCGGCGATGGAGACTGTCGAACTACGTTTCCCTGGAAGCGATAGGAACAGGCAAGCCCCCACCGTGAAGCTTGCCGGGAAACTGAGGCTTTTGGATTCTGTAGTCGTCGTCTTCAAGAACCAAGTGAACTACTATCCCAGGATGCATTGCACCGAGTTACCGCTATCCCGCTGCTGGTCACAGTAGTTTCTGGGAAATGTAGTCCAAGGTACCTTGAACCTTAAGGGACCAGGTTACCCTTAAGACTCCATTCCCCAGTAAGCTCTGCGCGTGGCTGCGCTATGGAGGCGCAGGTCGCAGGACTGAAGCAGAAGATCGAGGACACGTTGTGCCCTTTTGGCTTCGAGGTTTATCCCTTTCAGGTTGGTTCATCCCTCCTGCGGTGCTGGGTGAGGTGTATGATTGGCCTGGGTGCTACCGGCGTGAAGCCCAAGAGTTTTCTGGTCCTTCCCGAGCTCCCCTGACCCCATGTCCCTCTGACCTACCTACTGGGACAGGGTGTCAAACGGGACTTGGTTAAAAAAAAGTAGAGAAACGGCCACACGTTTGTCCTTTTACGTCCACATAATGCCATATTGATAAATGGGAGAAACACAATCCAGTAATTTTGTTACTCTGTCACCACCATAATTAAAAGGAAAAAGTGACATCTGGAGCCACTCACTTTAGAAGCTTCCTGAAGGAATTAGGATAGGGCAAGGTCTGGAAGTTTTGCGTAGCTAACTTTTAGGCCATCTGAGGAGGGAAGAGCATTCCTGTTGTTGAACAAGTGAACAATTTGCTGGTTTGTTCCATCTACCAACAGAAGAATAATTCATGATGTTCCCAGTCACCAGCGCTGGGCTGGATACAGAAACTGTGCACTTGGCTGACACAGAAGTCTGGCTCCACCACCTAACCTTGTTTACATAGATCCGTTTCCCCCTTAACCAGTGCCCCCTGTTCCAAGCTGTGTGCTTTTACAAAGCTAAATCAACTCAGCCTGAGGCCTTTGCCTGACTCTTAAGAGCAGCCCACTCCCACCTCTTACACTTATGGCCCACAGCAGTGCTGGAAAAGAATATAGAGGAAGAAAAAAAAAGAAGAAAAAGAATATAGAGGAAGAGTTAGGTTGGGTCTGCTTAAAGGACTAACCAGAAAAAATGGGAGTTGAGCTACATATGAAAAGAAGGAAGAGGATTATGTACATCCCAAATATCAGGAACAGCTTGAGTAAAGGTGTGGAGGTAGTGGTGGAAGGCAGGTATGGAGAGAGTGAGAATAACTGTCTTAGTGGGTTAGATAGACCTGGGTGGGTAATGAGAATTACTGTATTGAGCCAGTCATCCTGGTCTCCTGCTTCTTATCCCTTCCCTCCCCCACATCCAGTCACACACCAAAACCTTTAGGAATTTGTCGCCTGAATCTCCCAAATCCATTCCCTTCCTTCTAGCCTCTCCGTGCTCTGGTGGTCCCGGCCAGTATTTCTCACTTGGATTACTGCAGTAACCTGCTTGCTGCCATTGTGCATGCAACCCATCCTCCACATTGCAGCAAGATCTTTCTAAAACTGATCATGTCAATTTACTCCTTAAATCTTTGATGGCTAGCCCCTCATCACCAAATTAGACCAAATTCCTTAAATTGGTATTCTAGGCCAGTCATAATCTCATGCCTAGTGATCTCCTCACCCCTTTTCGGCTCCCCTTCACTTCTATCAAACTGGACAATTTGCTGTTTTCCAAATATGCCCTTTTTGCATGTCTTTGCTAATGCTGTGACCTCTATTTATAATACATAAAGGATTCTCCCTCCCCACATCAGTCAGTCAGATTCCTTCCTACCCTTCAAAACAGCTTCCAAGTAGCCTTTTCTAATTTCATAGGACCCTCATCTGGTCCTGTCATTGCACTAATTATGGTATAATTTCTTTTGGTTCTTAGTTGTTCATGAATGCTCTGCCTCTCTATTCCAAATTCCCTGTCAAATTCCCCCATGGAAAAGTCCCCCCATAAATATACATCATGCAGCATCCGTAGAAATCCATTCACTGAATGAGATGGAGACTGAGGCAAGATAACATGAGGTCTTGAATGCTAGGATGAGGTAGGGGCCTAGTAAAGGCCTAAATTGGCCCTCCTGTGTGGCCTGAATTTTCTCTCTGTTCCAGGTGGCATGGTATAATGCACTCCTGCCTCCAGCCTTCCACCTAACTCTGCCAGGACCGACCCTGGCCTTCCTGGTACTCAGCACACCTTCCATGTTTGACCGGGCCTTCAAACCCTTCCTGCAGAGCTGCCACCTCCAACGACTGACTGACCCTGTGGACCAATGTGTGGCCTACCATTTGGGCCGTGTTAGAGAGGTGAGCAAGGCTCATATACTCCCCCAGCTTCCAAACTTGTAGCTTCTTCCAGCTCCTCTAGGCTCAGTGCAGGACTAGAGTTGTGTAGCCAAGAGCCACTTCCCAGATAGAAGGATATCCTAAAGCCATCCCTGACATGATGATCTCTCCTCATTCTGCTTCATCTTAACCACTTCAGCTACCTTCTTCTAGCAACCCCAGCAATTGATCTGGGAACAATCTCACTCACCCTACTTTGATGGGCAGTTGATTATATGAATCTCAAACTAGACCTCCCTTGGCCTCCAAGTGAAATAGGAATAAGCCCAGCATCCTCTAAGCATCTCTCATCTGTCTTTGCCCTAGACTGGAACTTTTGTGCTGTCTTTGGGGCCTTTTGAGGACAGAACAGTATTTCCCCATCATACACATGTGCACATAAAATACATACACATACATTGGATCTTCCCCAAAGCTGGGCCAAGTCTTCTTCCATACTAGGACTCAGGAAGGCAGAGACCAGTCACCCCTCATAATAAATCTTTTTTTAAAGATTTATTTATTTTAGGGATGCCTGGGTGACTCGGTTAAGCAAATGCCTTCAGCTCAAGTCATGATCCTGAATTCCAGAATGAAGTCCCACCTCCCCCCCGCACCCAGCACTCTCTGTTTGCTCTCAAATAAAATCTTAAAAAATTTAGAGTGGAGGGGTGGGGAGGCAGAGGGAGAGAAACTGTGCTGAGGCTGGAGCCTAACACGCAGGGCTGTCTCCTGGCCTAGAGAACTGGGCCAGAACCAATAGGACACTCAACCAACTGCACCACCTCAGTGCCCCAGCCCCTCAGAAGCTTCAGCTTCTAAGACCTTATTTCCTTTCAAACGTGGGCCCTCCTGGACAGATCATTTTCTTCATGGGTAGACCCCCACACCGCCCCCCCCCACCACCACCACCTAAGTTTAAGGTCATGCTTTCCCTTCACATGATTTCTGAGGACAGGACCTTAACACAAATTAGAGCTGTCTGGGGCAAAGTCATGATTCCTTTCATGCTGAAATGAGCTTCCATCTCTATCCCAGAACCTCCCAGAGTTGCAAATCGAAGTCATCGCTGACTATGAGGTACACCCCAATCGGCGCCCCAAGATTCTGGCCCAGACTGCAGCCCATGTGGCAGGGGCTGCTTACTACTACCAACGAAAGGATGTGGAGGCTGACCCTTGGGGGGACCAGGTCAGACGGCAAGTATGAATGAGTAGGGACTGGGAGAAAATACTGGATACCAACTCTAACATTCTTCCACCCCTCCTGGGTAAAGGATTTGGTAGACACAATACCAGGGGAAGATGTCAGTTATCAGCATCAGGTTGTCAGGTCAGAAGCCTGACCCCACATGCTTTCTGGAGTCTACTTGGGAACAAATCAGCCCAGAGAACAGTCTGTTTTTAAAATCTGGTTACAGGCTAGAGGAGTTAAGAGCAGGGATTACGAGACCACTGGTGAGACTGGGAAGTTAATGGAGGAGGCTCAGTTTAAGGAACTCTCCCCTTCCTCAAGGCCAGAGAATGGTCATGAAAAGGGTTGTCCAGGAGAGGAAATGGGGGAGCCCAGCTGTGAAAGGTTCAAATGTGGAATCAGTGTGCTTTGAGAATTGAACAAGCCTAGTCTAAGGATGGACTTAGTGACCTCCATGAACTTTTCTTTACCCTCTCCCAGCACATATCAGGTGTGTGCATACACCCCCGTTATGGGGGCTGGTTTGCCATCAGAGGAGTAGTGTTGCTGCCAGGAATAGAGGTGCCAGATCTGCTACCCACAAAGCCCCTGGATTGTGTACCTAAAAGAGCTGACCGCATCACCTTGCTTGAAGGCTTTAATTTCCGTTGGCATGACTGGACATACCGGGACGCTGTGACACCACAGGAGCGTTACTCTGAAGAGCAGAAGGCCTACTTTTCTACTCCACCTGCCCAACGTTTGGCTTTCTTGGGTTTGGCACAGCCCTCAGTGAATCCTAGCTCCACCTCTCCTGCACTACCTTTTGCCACACTCAGACCCAGAAAGCCCCAGAATCCCAGCAGAGCCCGGGGCTGGCTCAGCCCCAGTGTCTCACCACCTGCATCCCCTGGCCCTTGATATCCTCCCTCCTCTGGGATCCCTATTTATAAGTGGTACTTGCTAAGACTCATTTTACTTTTTGGCAAGAGGTTTTGTTTTGAATATATATACTTCTTTGGATATATTTTTAATGAAAGAATTATAGTAGAGATCTTCAATGAAGAGAAGGCTCAGAATCTAGTCAAAACAAGAAATCAAAGACAAATCCAGAATTCCCACCTAGCTTGGAGTATAGGATTATTCCTATCAGCATTTCTCTGCAGTGCTCCAAGATGTTACTTGTTATGAAGTCGGGGTGCCTAGGTGGCTCAGTGGGTTTAGTGTCTGCCCTCAGCTTAGGTCATGATCCTGGGATCCTGGGATTGAGCCCTACATCAGGTTCCCTGCTCCTTGGGGAGACAGCTTCTCCCTCTCTGCCTGCCTCTCCCCCTGCTTGTACTGTCAATAAAATCTTAAAAGCCTTTATAAAGAGGGCACCTGGGTGGCTCAAGCCTCTTGCTTTCTGCTCGGGTCATGATCTCAGAGTGCTGGGATCTAGCACCACATCCGGCTCTTTGCTCAGCGGGGAGCCTGCTCTCCCCCCCCCCCAACCTGTGATCTCTGTCAAATAAAATCTTCCCCAAAAAATCCTTTATAAAGGGTAATCACCCACTAATGGCATCTGCCTCATAGGGTTATTGTGGGTAATGAATAAACACATGTAAAGCACTTCTAAACAACACCTGGCTTGTTAAAGTGGTGTCATGGAAGCAGCCTGCGTGGCTGTTGGTTAGGTGTTTGCCTCCAGCTCCCGTCAAGGTCCCAGTGTCCTGGGGTTGAGTCCCGCATCGGGCTCCCTACTTGTGTGACCTCTCTTGCTGTGTGTCTCCGTTCAGTAAATAAAATCTTTGGAAAAAAAAAAAAAAAAAGAAGAAAAAAAAAAGTGGTGTCAGCTGTCACTGAAAGCCCTGGGAATCCTGTGCTGCTACTTACAGAGGTCTTGTTTTGAGGGGTGGGGATAGGCTGGAGTAGCTGACAGGTGTCCGGTAGAGTACAGAATACATGACAGATTCAGTTCTGACTCTTCCCTAGCCACAAAGGCTCAGGAGGCACCCACCTTCTCCCCAGATAGCCCTCCCTCTTCAGGACAGTGAGATCAATGAGGGCCATAAAAGTACTACCTTCAAATCAAGGCTAGGATCCAAAGAAGCCAAGAAATACTCGGGCCCTCCCCCCTTTTTTTTAAGATTTTGAGAGCTAACAAGCATGCTAGCATAAGCAGGGAGCCCAACATGGGACTCGATCCCAAGATCCTCGACCATGACCAGAGCGCAAGGCAGACAGGGACCCTTTCCATAATTTTGATATAGAAAGCTTTAGCCTATAAACACTAGGGATTTTTGTCTCCCCATACCCCCTTTAGTTTCAAAGCCTCTACTTCTTATCTTTCACAAAGCCAGTAACCAGACATTTATAAGAAGCCAAGCTTCAAGTTTTCATACAGCACTCCCAGTAGTATAAAGGTAAACGTCCCAAGTAACCTCATTTATGCTTTAACTTATTGCACACACTGCAATGCTTTAGCCAACATTACCGCAGGTGTTGCTTTCTTCCCCTCCCCCCCATACAGTGAAAATATTGCCACCACCTTAGCTCAGTTCCATTTCCTGTGTCTACCTGCATTTTCCCCTGCCCCCAACATAATTTTCTGATTCTGAAGCCACTCTCACCCTCATTTTCTCCTAAAAAAGGAAAGCAGAGAGTAAATTCCTCTCAAAATCAAAAGCAAGTACATGAAGAATCAAACAAGGTCTCAGTTCAAGTTTAATAGAAACAAAAGAGCAAAGTGATGCCCTACTACTGTAGGTTTCCATTGGCCTGCCCCGTAACACAGTTCAGGCCAGCCTCTCCAGAAGAAAGGCTGGCCTCCCCAACCCCTGCAGGAAAGGCCTGTCCTGTCCCATACCACATAGGCACAGAGTCTAAAGTCTTATGTTTTAAGCATGACAATAGTACAAAAGAGATTTTGTTTTCATGGCCACCCACTGCAGCCCAGCCCTAAAATGGCCTGGCCCTCACTTCTGCTTAGAGAAATATTCTTTGCTCTTCTGGACATCAGGCTTGATGGTATCACTGCCAGGCTTCCAGCCAGCTGGGCACACTGCAAAAGAGAAGTATTATTAATTAATAACCTGCTCGGTGGTGAGCTCTACCTTCCTCCCATAAACAAATGGAGACAAAGGGCTCAAAACCAAACCTGATACCTAAAAGGCTGACTCCCGGAAACAGGAAACCTATGCTACAGTCTGAAATCATTCAAGCCTTTTAATGCAAGGCTAACTATAAGCATGTAATTTAATCCTCACAACCCTAATACTATTATGACTAAGTTTATTCATGTAGCACCTGAAATTTAAAGAATCAGTAACAGCTTCATTGGTATGCTTTGTTCTAGAAATAATCTGTCTAAAAGTATATATGACAAAACAATATTAAAATTTATTAACATGGGGCACCTGGGTGGCTTAGTTGGTTAAGCGACTGCCTTCGGCTCAGGTCATGATCCTGGAGACCCAGGATCGAGCCCCACATCGGGCTCCCTGCTCAGCAGGAAGCCTGCTTCTCCCTCTCTCACTCCCCCTGCTTGTTTCCTCTCTCGCCGTGTTTCTCTCTGTCAAATAAAATCTTTAAAAAAAAAAAAAAAGATACTTATAAAATTTATTAACAGTGGGGCACCTGGGTGTCTCAGGCATTAAGCATTTGCTTTCAGCTCAGGTCATGATCCCAAAGTCCTGGGTTCGAGCCCCCACACATTAGGATCCCTGCTCGGCAGAAAGCCTGCTTCTCCCTCTCCCACTCCCCCCTCCCCGCTTGTGTTCCCTCTGTTTGTGTCAAATAAATATTAAAAAAAAATTTGTCAACTGTAGATAGTGGGTGAATAAGCATTTGTACTTCCTCTGTAATTTTATGTATGCCTCACATACAGATTTTTAAAAAACCTTGAATGCTCTTTAACAAATGGTGCTAGGACCAGCTGGATTTCCACATGCAAAAGAATGCAGGCGGACCCCTACTTCATACCACATACAAAAAATTATCTCAGGGGCACCTGGGTGGCTCAGAGGGTTGAGCGGCCAACTCTTGGTTTCATGGGTCTTGGGATATGGCCCCCACACTCAGCAGTAGTCTGCTTGTGATTCTATCTTCCTCTACCCTCCCCATCCCACCCCCACCGTGCTGTCTCTCTTAAAATAATTTTTTAAGATTTTATTCGTTTATTTGACAGAGAAACAAAGCCAGAGAGGAAACACAAGCAGAGGAAGTGAGAGAGAAGCAGGCTTCCCGCAGAGCAGGGAGCCCCATAGGGGGCTTGATCCTGGGACTCCAAGAATATGACCTGAGCCAAAGGCAATCCCTTAAGCAACTGAGCCACCCAGGTGCCCCTAAAATAAATAAATCTTAAAAAAAAAACAAAAAAAAACAAAAAACACTTCATGACCTTGAATTTGGAAATATACTCTTATAATAATGATAGCACGTGCAACAATAAACAGATAAACTGGACTTGATCAAAAATAAGAATTTTGGGGGCACCTGGGTGGCTTGGTCCATTAAATATCTGCCTTCGGCTCAAGTCATCATCCCAGGGTCCTGGGATAGAGCCCCACAATCAGGCTCCCTGCTCGGTGCGAAGCCACTTCTTCCCCCCACCCCCGCTCATGTACCCTCTCTAGCTGTGTTTTCTCTGTCAAATAAAATCTTAAAAAAAAAAAAAAGATTTTATTTCTTTATTTATTTGACAGAAACACAGCTAGAGAGAGAACACAAGCAGAGGGACTGAGAGAGGGAGAAGCAGGCTTCCCGCCGAGCAGAGAGCCCAATGTGGGGCTCAATTCGGGGTCTCCAGGATCATGACCTGGTCATGATCCCAGACTCAAGGGATTAAGCCCAACATAAGGGATCCCTGCTCAGTGAAGAGTCTGCTTATCCATCCCTCTCTCACAAAATCTTAAAAAGAAAAGTATCAGTTAAATAAAGTTAATATATGACAGTTATCAGTGATAAAACAGAGCGAGCCACGCTTGGATGTTTCACTCACACCCAGCAGTGTCAGGTTTTTTTCAGACTATGGAGGCCAGAAGAAATGGTTGTGTCCCACATACATCAGTTTTCAAATACAACTGAAATACTATGACTCTCCAAGGAGAAAATGACATCAGTCATGGTAACCTCAGTATAAGAACTTCTAACACAAGAAAGCCTGAACAATTTTTTTCAGCATTACCTAAAAAAAAAAAGATGGCTATAAATATGAATCCCAGTTTCAACATTTACTATGAATAAGTGCTGTGTTTAAGTACTGGTTTATGGGTCCTCAAAAATAGAAATGTAGGCTCTTTATTATGGACAACAAACTGAGGGTTACAAGAGGGGAGATGGGTAAGGGGATGGGTTAAATGGTTGATGGGTATTAAGGAAATCACTTGTGATGAGTACTACATGTATGTAAGCAATGAAATCACTAAATTCTACATCTGAAACTAATTATTACTGTATGTTAATTGGTATCCAAAAACTAAGAAAATAAATGTAGGAAATACAAATATACAAATGAAATCATATCATGTTGTACACCTCAAAACTGATGTTATATGTCAATTATATCTCAATAAAAATTGGCATGTCAAATAAATACATCCCAAGTACCTCACACAGACCATTTGGTATTCATAGGCTCTCAAGTAGTAACCATCATATAAAACCATAAAGCATGCACACAGGAAGGCTGTGCCTGTTCTAGTAGGATGGGAAAGAAGCAAGCTTCAGAGTTATGAAAGCTTGGATTCAAAAATCTAGGCTCCATGCAAGGTGCTACAAAAGTCCAAGAAAGGGCTTTGCCACCGCCCAGGCTTCTTTCTGCTGAAATCTCAGCCCCACTAGGGGGCAGTCTCAGAAGCCATCTGCTCCTTCAATGCACCAACAGAAGTACACACATGCTTCTATAAAGGGTGCTCACTTATCCCTATTAGCCTGCGACTCTAGCCAAACCACCACTTTTGGGTCCCCCAAGCAGACACCACTAATTCAGACTCTTAACAACTTCCATGTTTTGTATCAAAGCTGACATGGGCCTTAGAAACTAGTCTCAAAAAAAAAAAAAAAAAAAAAAGAAAGAAAGAAAGAAAGAAAGAAACTAGTCTCAACTATTTATCACCTAGAGAAAGAAAATTAAATACACCTGTGCACTTCATCTTACCTCAGTAGCACTTGATGACAACTTGATGAGCTCTCTGCTCAGCGGGGAGCCTGCTTCCCCCTTCCTCTGCCTGCCTCTCTACCTATTTGTGACTCTCTCATCAAATAATAAAATCTTTAAAGTTTTTTTTTTTTTAAAGGGGGGGTTCCACCTGGGTGGCTCAGTTGTTAAGTGTCTGCCTTTGGTTTAGGTGGGGTCCTGGAATCAAGCCTGCCATTGGGCTCCCTGGTTCAGACGGAAGTCTGCCTCTCCCTCTCCCACTTCCCCTCCTCCTCTTGTTCTCTCTCCATCAAATAAATAAAATCTTAAAACCAAAAAAAAATAGGCAGCTGGGTGGCTGTCAGTTGATTGTCTGCTGTTATGGTCCTGGGCACCTGGGAATCAAGTCCCAAGTCACTAGGCTCCCAGCTCAACAAGGAGCCTGTTTCTCCCTTGCCTCCCCACTCATGTGGCCTCTCACTATCTGCCCCCCTCTCAAATAAATCTTAAAAAAAAAAAAAAAAAAAAAAAAATCCACCTAGGGCACCTGGGTGCCTCAGTGGGTTAAAGCCTCTG
>PITA01031396.1:0-15263 GCA_004023965.1 Spilogale gracilis
TTGTTTTTTTTTTTAAGATTTTATTTATTTGACAGAGAGAAACACAGCCAGAGAGGGAACACAAGCAGGGGGAGTGAGAGAGGGAGAAGCAGGCTTCCTGCCGAGCAGGCAGCCCAATGTGGGACTCGATCCCGGGTCTCCAGGATCATGACCTGAGCCGAAGGCAGTGGCTTAACCAACTGAGCCACCCAGGCGTCCCCCGAAAAGTATTTTTAAAAGACAGATATCTGTGTAGTTCCTTGCTTAAAGTCCTTAGAACGCTTTCCATAGCTAACATCAGAAAACTGTCTAAAGTGCTTGACTTGCCATCTAGAATCATCCAGAATCTGGCTTCTCACTGCTCCTCCATGTGTGTGTGTCAGACAGTCACACAGACTATTTGCCCCCATGTTTTCAAATCACTTTGTCTTTGCCTTGCTATTTCTTCCTGTAAGGAGTGTCTCCATGGTGAGCTCCTACTTCATTAAGAGTAAGTCAAACTTGAATCCCCTCTGGAAATCCTTACCTGGCCCTTTGCCTCAGGGCCCCTCTTTCTCTCACCATGTCAAACTATTCCTTACCTCAGCTGGAATATTTATCTTCCTGTAACTTGCCACCTTTGCTTGCCACCACTGTCTATGAGAGCCTTATCCGTCTTTGTGTTCTTACTGCTTGCCTCACAGGAGGAACTCCATAAATTTATCCTTGAAGGAAGGAATGAATTTGCTAATCCTTCCCATTGGCACACAGCAAGCTGTTATCTGTCATCTTAAAATAAAAACAACATTCTGGACCCCCTATTTCCTTCCCTTTCTTTACCTCCTTTTCATTCAGACTCTTCCAAAAAGAATTATGTCTTCCTGCTTACGTTTTTTTTCCTCCTTTTTCTCTGGATCTCTCCATTCAGGCTGTCACTGCTACCTCCTTATCAAATTCACCAGTGCTCTTCAGTAATCAATATTTAGACATTTAACTTGACCTATTAGCAGCATTTGGCATTGTTAATTACTCTCTTCTGTCTGAAGCACCTTCTTCACTTGATTGCCAGTATATCATATCATGGCTTTTCTGCTACATCCCTGGAAGTAGAGGACGACAGTTCTAAACTATTTTGTGCTAAATAATTCCTGCTAAACCTGTGGAATTCTGCCTGGATGGTTGCACGTGTACATGTGGAGAACACTCTGAACACAATATAGAGTTTAGGGGTCTGGCTCACTCAGAACTCATCTATGGTACCCACGGAAGTAGAAGGAAAAGTAATTGAGTGTGGTGTGACTATAGTCAAAGAAGGAGAGAACCTTTCAGAAGGGAGGGATGGTTGGTGTTGTCAAGTATATGTTGTCAAATGTGAACTGGACTGAGAGACCACGGGGTTTTGGAAGAGAGAGCTTGTTATATCTTGGCAAGAGCAGTTTTATCGAAGTAGTGAGGGGAGAATGCAGGTGGTGGTGAGTGAGGAGTAGGGCCAGAGGGCGGAGGCAGTCCTCAGAAGTTCGGTTCTAAAGGGGAAGGGAGAAAGGAGATGATGGCTGGAAGGGGATAAAGATGTGAAGAAGTATGGTTTGTGTTTGTGGTTGTGTTTGTTTTGTTCTTTCTGAAGAGACTTAAGTCAGTTTTAATGTCAAAAGTAAGAGGTTTATAGGGTCCCTGGGTGACTCAGTCAGCAAAGCATCTGACTCGATTTTAGCTCAAGTCATCACCCTGGGGTCATGGAATCCAGCCCCATGTTGGACTCCATGCTGAGCGTGGAGGCTGCCTGGGATTCTCTCTGCCCCTCCCCACTCGCACATGTGCATGTACTCTCTCTAAACAAATAAATAAATAAGAGGTTTATGATAGAGGAATAACTGATCCTGATTGATAGGATGGGGTAAACCTTTCAAGAGGTAAGACTGGATTGGATGAACTCCAGAGCCCTGTGAAGGGTCTGGCTGTGGTAAGAAGGAAAAAGGAAAGTAGTGTTTGGAGGCAAGTGATTTTAGAACTATGGTGACAGAAAACTGGTAGAATTTCTATGTGGTTACTTCTGTTTTGTTCATCCTTAGGGAAGGGAAGGTACTCTGGAGGGTAGGAGAGAGCTGACTCAGTAAGAGAAGGCTAAAGAGTGGTGTTGAGACTCATGTCGAGTATGAGAGCATACATTCCTAGTAGAACCAACCTCATAGTTGTAAGTTTTTCCTCTAGATATGTCCAAAGAGCCTGTATATAAACATGGAGAAGGTGGGTTTTTCCAGGGATGGGGTTTGCTAAACATTAGGAATGGAATTAGTTGAGGTGAGGGAGTGGAAGGTATTGGTGAGATCATGGTTGAACTGAAGGCTCTAACTTGGATGGAGGTATACGAAGACAGGTAGGCGTGACAGGAAGAAAAGCATCAAAGGGCCAGAAGTCCCTATGAGGCCAAAGAATAGGATCTGGGAGGGAATGTCTGAGTCAGAGAGCTAGAGAGGTTGGAGGGTTTCAGGAAAGAAGCTGATTTCAGGGGCGCCTGGGTGGCTCAGTTGGTTAAGCGACTGCCTTCGGCTCAGGTCATGATCCTGGAGACCCGGGATCAAGTCCCACATCGGGCTCCCTGCTTGGCGGGAAGCCTGCTTCTCCCTCTCTCACTCCCCCTGCTTGTGTTCCCTCTCTGGCTGTGTTTCTCTCTGTCAAATAAAATCTTTAAAAAAAAAAAAAAAAAGAAGCTGATTTCAGGCAATGGCTGAATTGGAGTAGTGGTGGAGGTCTTTGGAGTGGAAACATTTATGCAACTGGGGGTCAGGATGTCGATGAGAAGGTACTTGCTGCTACCCATACCACCTAGATGATGGCAGGTCCTGGACTGGAGAAGTGGGCATGGTGCGAGCAGGAGAGAATTACTAAGAGCGCAGAATTACTGTTAGGGGGCTGGGAGGGGCTGTCCCTCATGTTGTCAGGGTGTGTATAACAGAAGACTAGGTACGTCCTGCCCTCACGGGAGAGTCAGATCTGCAGTGCAGCATTCGGTAGTTTGCTCTGTGTTCCTGCATCAACAGCTCCCTCTAACTTGAGAGTCAGAATAGTCTGGAACTCGCTCTGGAATGAGAATATGTGGGTTTGTAAACTGGCCCTGCCAGTTACTGGTGAAGTGTGCAAGTCACTTATTAACTCCTCTGTGTCTTAATCTGTTCATTGGTAGAATGGAAGTAATGGCGCCTAACTTACAGGGTTTTGGGGGGACTGAGGAGGCAATAATGTTAAGTGCTTATTAGAAAGGCAACTGGCACATATTAGGCTCTATTAAGCATTAGTTTAGTTGCTGTTATTCTTACTCTTACTTTTGATTATTTCTACTATTGCTTTAACAAAAAGTCTTTTCAAAAACAATGAACGCTTGTCTTCCATGGCCTTGTCAATGATTAAGAAAGACTCAGATGAGTGACTTTTTTTTCTTTTTTCCCCCACAATCTGTTTTTGTTCTTCTTTGTTTTCCTTTTTACCCACCGAGTAAAGGTTAAGGGGAATCTTGATGTAGGAACTGTCAGTAGATTTTATAGGTGTGGAATGAGATAAGTGGGCTAGGGGAATTACTTTTCTCTGCATGTGGCTTTCACTTTATTATCTAAAACTACTCTGATGTGAATTTTCCTTCTTGCCTCCTAGTCTCTTCAAGTACATCCTGGGAATTACCCACTGAACCAGCACTGAGGGCTTCTTGTGTTCAAAACATGGCTGGGAACTTTCACATATATTTATATTTTATATAATAACATATAAGATTTTGTTCTGAGGAAGCTAATATAGGATAATGACTTGTGTTTGTTTCACTTAACATGCAGGAAGAAAAAAATCAATAGTTTTGAGAAATAACATCTTCATTTGCTTTTTGTAGGAAATTCACTGTCAGAACACTCCCCTCAAAAAATATCCAGCTGTTTCAAACACTACATCGCTTCCAGTAACAGAAAAGGTGACGGAAAATCAGACACCAGTAAAACCTTCCAACCCAGAACCTACAGGTCAGCATTTTCTACTTCTGCTCCACTTAATGATATAGCTTTCCATCTATGATGGTTTGGGAAATTGCATCGGAAAGCAGAAATACTGCTTTAATGTAAAAGGATAGACTAATTTTTTTTTATTGCTACTCATGTTTTCATTTCTAGCCGTGCTTCTTCCTTAGTTCTCTTTCCAGACTCAGAACTCACGCTTTTGATGGGAGGTTAATTCACTATACAGCTCTTTTTTTTCCCACTGAGAAAGAGTCAATAAGATCTATTGAATTATGGAGTGTGCATGCTCTTTAATTTATCTTTTCTGCAAGTGTTTCTATAAGTTGAATTCTTAAAACAAGTGTGCAAAGATGTATATACAAAGAGATGAATTGCAGCACTGACTGTGCCGCACGGCTTGTAATAAGGTGTGAACAACCTCGGTGTCCATCAGTAGGAAACTGTTTAAATAAATTGTGCTAAATCCATGTCCCCACATATTATGTAGCTGCTTAAAACAATAAGATAGCTTTGTATGGAATGACATTTAATATATCATAGACACTTAAACATTTTTTTGTTTTTTAAAATTATGGTAAAAAAACACATTACTAAAATTTATCATTTTAACAGCTTTTAATTGCATAGTTCAGTAGTGTTAAGTACATTCACATTGTTGTGGAACAGAGCTCCAGAATTTACTCATCATTAGAACCCAAACTTTACACATCAATCTACAACTCCCCATTTCCTCCTCTTCTCAGCCCCTGGTAACCACCATTCTACTTTCTGTTTCTCTGAATTTGACTACTTTAGAAACCTCATATAAGGATATCATATAGATTTTATGTTTTTGTAACTATCTTTTTTTTTAAAAAAAGATTTATTTATTTTAGAGAGAGAGAGAGAGAGCTGGACTAGGGGGGAGGGGGCAGAGAGAGAGGGAGAGAGAAACTTTAGCAGACTCTGCGCTGAGCATGGAGCCCAACACGCGGCTCAATCCCATGACCCCGAGATCACAACCTGGGCCAAAACCAAGAGTTGGATGCTCAACTGAGTGCCACTCAGGCACCCCTGTAACTAGCTTATTTAATGTAGCATAATGTCCTCAATGTTTATCCATGTCCTAGCATGTGACAGGAATTATTCCTTTTTAAGGCTGAATAATACTCCATCATGTATAGGTACATTTTGTTTAGCCACTGTCTATCAGTGGAAATTTTGGTTGCTTCCATCTCTTGGTTATTGTGAGTAGTGCTTGCTAGGGACATGGGTGTGCGAATACCTCTTTGAAACGCTGCTTTTAATTCTTGGAATAGACCCTGTAGTAGGGTTGTTTGGTCATACAGTGGATCTATTTTAAGTATTTTGAGGAATGATTATACTATTTTTCTGTAGCAGTCATAGCATTTTACTATCTCAGCAACATAACACAAGGGTTCTAGTTTTTCCACGTCCTTGCCACCAACACTTGTTATTTTCTGCTTTTTCTTTTTTTAAGCATTTATTTATTTAAGATTTTATTTATTTATTCAACAGAAAGAGAGAGATCAAAAGTAGGCAAAGAGGCAGGCAAAGAGAACAGAGGAAGCAGGCTCCCTGCCGAGCAGAGAGCCCAATGTGGGCCTGGATGCCAGGACCCTGAGATCATGACCTGAGCTGAAGGCAGAGGCTTTAACCCACTGAGCCACCCAGGTGCCCCTGCTTTTTTAATAGTAGCCATTCTTAGGGGTGTGAGGTGATAGCTCATTGTGATTTTGATTTCCATTTTTTTTACAATTAGTGATGTTGAGCATCTTTTCATATGCTTGTTGGCTGTTTGCATATCATGTTTGGAGAAATGTCTGTTCAAGTCCTTTGCCATTTTCTAATCAGGGTATTTTATTTTCGTTGTTGAGTTTTAAGAGTTCTTTATATATTCTGAATATTAACCTATCACATACAATTTACAATATTTTCCTCTATTCTATAGGTTGTCTTTGCAATTTTGTTGAATGTATCCTTTGATACACAAAAATTTTTCAGTTTGATGTTGTCCCATTTGTCTGTCTGTACTTTTGTGGCCTGTGCTTTTGATGTTATAGCCAAGAAATCACCAAATCCACTGCCTTGAAGCTTTCCCTCCATGTTTTCTTCTAGTACCTTTAAAGCTGAGTCTTATATTTGGGTCTCTAATCCATTGTGAGTTAATTTTTGTATATGGTGTCAGATAAGGATCCAACTTCATTTTTTGCATGTGAATATTCAGTGTTCCCAACATCATTTGTTGAAGAGACTTCCTTTCCCCACTAAACCATCTTGGCAGCCTTGTCAATGATCCTTTGACCAAATATGTGAGGTTTTGTTTTGTGGCTCTCTATTCTCTCTTTTCCATTGGTCTATGTATCTGTGTTTGTGCTATATGTGTTGATTACTGTAGCTTTGTAATATGTTCTGAAATCTAGAAATGTCAGTCTTCTCATTTTGTTTTTTTACAAAATTATTTTGAATTTCAAGGTCCCTTGAAGCTCCATATGAATTTTAGGATGGACCTTTCTGTTTCTCCAAAATATGCTATTGATAAGAATGCACTGAATCTGCAGATTGCTTTGGGTAGTACTGACATCTTGACAAATATTAAGTCTTCCAATCCATGAACATGGCATGTCTTTCCAGCTATTTGTGTCCTAAGTCTTTCAGCAATGTTTTGTAGCTTTCAGCATACAAATCTGTCACCTACTTGGTTAGGTTTATTCCTAAGTATTTTGCTCTTTTTTTTTTTTTCTAAGTATTTTATTCTGTGAATGGAGATAATTTTACTTTTCTTTTTCAAATCTGGATGCTTCTTATTTATTTTTTCTTGCCTATTGCTCTTATTATGCTCTTATTCAACTATGCTGAATAGAAGTGTTTAGAGTGGCCATCCTTGTCTTGTTGCTGATCTTGGAGAAATTTTCAGTCTTTCACTGCTGAGGATCATGTTAGCCATGGGCTTTTCCTATGTGGCCTTTATTATGTTGAAGTAGTTTCCTTCTATTGCTAATTTGTGAAGTGTTTTTATTGACACTTTTTTTTTAAGTGAAAAAATGCAGAACAGCATGCATAATATGATTACTTTCTGATAGAACAAAAGTATGTTCACATTTGCATACATAGGAGTAAAACTAGAAGAACAAACAATAACTTGGTAATACTGGCACCCACTTTCTCTTTGGGGAGGAAGGGATAAATGGGAATGTGAAGAGACGACAGTTGTTTGGGGGGATTCTCTCGACATTTCTAGATTTGAAATGCATAGTTTTATAATCAGAAAAAAATTACATAAGATTCTTTTACTGAAAAATTCTAGGCTCTTACCACATACTAATATGGTTTTCCACAATTTTTTTTAGATTTCACTGGATGTGAAATGACGAAGTCTAGCCCTTTGAAAATCACATTGTTTTTAGAAGAGGATAAGTCTTTAAAAGTAACATCAGACCCAAAGATCGAGCAGCAGACTGGTTGGTTTTTATGCTTTATTTCCCATTAGTATATTGGTAGAAGCACATATTCAAATATATAGTGCCCTGTATTTTGAAATATCTTGTAATTTTTGTAATATTCTCTCTCTCTCTCTCTCTCTCTCTCTCTCTCTCTCTCTCTCCCTCTCTCTTCTTTAACTAGGAAATAGGAAAATACTCTTGCTTCCACAGAGAGATAGCACTGTTAACAGTTATCTTTAGGTCATAGACCCTGTGAAAATGTGATTAAAGCTATCACTCACTTGCACAGGAAAGGACATGTGCTGTCCTCCCACACTCTTTATATAGTCTTAGAGGAATAGGTGGTTCTTGAAGATTATTTGGGACCCCTGCCCTAGGTGATGTTACTATTTCCCTATTATTCTCTGCCATGTGAAAGGGAACTCCCCAAGAAGAGAAAAAGAGTTACTTGAAAGAACATTTTTTGTGAGTCTGAAGCTTTTGGCTGTTACCTTGTCATTTGCATTCTTCCTCAATATTCTTTCTTAAACCCGAAGCATTTACTCATCTTTCGATAGTTTCAACCTCTATTGCTTTACTGTTTATTTAGTAAGCACATAAATGTGAGATCTGCTCTGCTATCTTTTTAATTCTTAAAGATCTGAGTCACAGAATCTACCTACTGAAATCTTTTTCAGAAGTGGTACGTGAAACTGAGATGCGTGTGGATGATGATGATGAGCTCAATAGTTCAAAAGTAATTAATGACATCTTCAGTGATGTCCTGGTGGAAGGTGAGCTGGATATGGAAAAGAACGAAGAGGAGATGGACCATGAGGAACAGGAAGACGCACTGAATATCTCCTCAATGTCTTTACTTGCTCCATTAGCACAGACAGTTGGTGTGGTAAGTCCAGAGGTAAGGAAAGATGAAATGTTACCAGGCCTGGGACACAGACAGTTATAATGGGAATTCCTTTTGTTTTAGTTCGTACATGGGGATTTGGCCCTTCATAGTCAGGGGAATTCTGGAACTCTGATGTTAGTTCTCTTAAAAGAGAGCTTAAAATGGTGCAGTGGTTTCCTGTGACCTTAGATAAAATCCAAACTGTGACACGGTTTAAAAGGCCAGACATGTGGGCTCACACACTGGCTCTGCCATTGGCTACTTATGGCCCAAGTTATTCAACCTCTTTACCACAGTTCCCTCACCGGTTAAACGAGGTTAAAACTAGTGCAGGTTGATGTGACTATCATATCATCAGTATGTTAGTATTTAGTACCGGACAGAGAGCTATTGACAACTGACCGTTATCATTAGCTATCACCCTAAATTGAATAACTGCAGCTTGGGAGATTAATTCAATTAGAAATATTTTGTATAAGAGAGTTGTAGATGTAGGTTTAGATATCTTTGGACTTTTATTCATTTACTATTTAGGAACTTATTTTAGTTGGCCTTGTTTTTATGTTGAATCAGTTGACTTATTGGACATTTATTTCCTAACAATAGAGAATTTACACATTTCCTCAGAATTATCATTTAGAATCCATGTCATCCATAAAATCTACTAATACCTCATGTGCTTCACTGCAGAGTTTAGTTTCCTCACCTAGATTGGAACTGAAAGACACCAGTGTAAGTGATGAAAGTCCAAAGCCAGGAAAATTCCAAAGAACCCGTGTCCCTCGAGCGGAGTCAGGTGATAGCATTGGTTCTGAAGATCGTGATCTTCTTTATAGGTAAGAATGTTTCAGAAGGCATTTATTCAATCACTAAGGGTCATGGTTAGATATAGCAAGGTGTGTTATAATATCAATAATAATTCACTTGTAAAACTTTGGAATAACTTATGTCAGTCTCTCTTACCAAATGGCATTTTGCATTCCACATGTTCATGTTTAATAAAAGAGGGCGCTCAATGTGTTGCTGGATTTCTAATAGAGTATACCTTATTTCTGGAAGCATTGATGCATACAGATCTCAAAGATTCAAAGAAACAGAACGTCCTTCAATAAAGCAGGTGATTGTTCGGAAGGAAGATGTTACTTCCAAGTTAGATGAGAAAAAGAATGCCTTTCCTGGTCAAATTAATATCAAACAGAAAATGCAGGTATGTACTTCTGTGGAAAGGAGCTTTGGAATGTTTTCTGTGCAAGACTGAATACACCTTAAGAACAAGGGCCCAGCCTTACTCATCTCTATACTCTGAGTGACTAGAGCATTGTCTGATACACTAGAGCTCAATCAATTGCTCTTGAATTCAGTGTAACTTGAGAAAGGAATGTCTTCTTTGTTGGAAATGTTGGAAGCTTGTTTAATATTTCTGAAATATTTAAATGTTTGTCATAAATATCCTTAAAGTACAACTATAAGTTGGATGATGATGATATGTGCAACTTATTTTGTTCTTAAAGGTTCTTTTACACTAAGGAAGGCATCTTTAAGAGTGTAAAATATATATATAATTTAAATAAAATGAATCAGATAATTTCTAAATCTTTACTACGTTGTTGAACATAGCCCCAACTATTACTTTAATAAGTATGAGTAGAAAGCTTTTCATGAGAAAGAATGTTTACCGTGTAGTTATTACAGCACATTGAATATTTTTCGTGCATACTGCAGACACTTGAATGGTAAAACAATAACATTTGACTTTACTCTGGATATTTTGGAAATTATCCAATAGGCTTAGTTAGAGCTGAAGTTTAAATAAAGTGGAAATAGGGATTAAAAATGAGCTCTTTCCTCCTTTTGTTGGTTTTCCTAGGAACTCAATAATGAAATAAATTTGCAGCAGACAGTAATCTATCAAGCTAGCCAGGCCCTTAACTGTTGCGTTGATGAAGATCATGGAAAAGGGTCACTAGAAGAAGCTGAAGCGGAAAGACTTCTCCTCATTGCAAGTATGTATGATACACTTGAAACAAGATTCTTTGTCTAGGCTAATTAGAAATCTCTATTTTATAGAAAGGGCTTTTTCTATTTCAGTTGATCTATGTTTTTATTTCTTACAACATTTGCAAATACTCTGCACATAAAATAAAATGTATTTTATGTGAAAGGTGGAAGGAATTGGAATGCATTTGAAGAAATGCAGTTGTGAAGAGTATGCCAAAAATGGATATATGAATATACTTATATGTGTGTGTGTGTGTGTGTCTGTGCGTATTTATATACACACACCCTGTCTCAGCACCTAGCTATCTACATGTAGATAAAAAAGTATGTGAGTTTTGTTGTGTTACGTGTAGTGAGGGATGACTGGGCATGTTAGCGTCTAGAGATTATACCACATAAGAAAATGGGCAAAAAGTGTAAGCATTAAATTTTAAAGACATTTCTAAACAGATGAGCAGTCAAGGTTTTACTGAACTACCTACCACCTGTTTGTATAAAGAAGCACTGATCTTGTCTTTGATCTTAAGTACATTTGCCACATCAGTACATTTTCTTGAGTTGGTCTCACATAGAAACAGTTGTTTTCGTATTTGTCATATTGCATATTTTTACATAGCTGAGAAGAGAACACTTTTGATTGATGAGTTGAATAAATTGAAGAATGAAGGGCCTCAGAAGAAGACTGGTCCCATTGCCCCAAGTGATTTTGTCCCATCCAAAGGATCAGTTACTTTGTCAGAAATCCGCTTGCCTCTACGAGCCGATTTTGTCTGTGGTACGGTTCAGAAGCCAGGTATGGTGAGTTTTATTTGCACCACTTCTGGACACTGTGTTAAACTGTGAGCCTTACCTACATAAATAGGAATTATGCAAGTGGGAGCAAGTACAGCATGCAGAAAGATGCACAGCTTGTATCCTGGGCCTTTAGTTCCTTTAATGAAGATATATACATAAAAATAACCAAGGGAAAATTGCATATATGGGGTTGCTGATCCACACGGTAACAGGCATGGCTCTAACTGAAAGGAAGGCACATTAAACATAGGTGTGTTTTTTTGTTTTTGTTTTTGTTTTAAGATGTTATTTATTTGAGAGAGAGTGAGTGAGAACACAAGTGGAGGGAGTGACAGAGAGAGAAGCAGACTCTCTGCTGAGCGCCCCATGCGGGGCTCAGTCCCGGGACCCTGAGATCATGACCTCAATTCAAGGCAGATGCTTAACCAACTGAGTCACCCAGGTGCCCCATGCGGGGCTCAGTCCCGGGACCCTGAGATCATGACCTCAATTCAAGGCAGATGCTTAACCAACTGAGTCACCCAGGTGCCCCTAAACATAGTTTTGAGCATAAGATATTTTCCTAAGATGAGCTATCTTGATACAACAGATCATTCAACTCTCATTATTTAGTTTTATTGTGGAAAGTACTGGGACATTGAAGAGAATCTACTTACTCTATTCTGTTTAAAATTCATTCCAAAAATCTTGAATTATTGGTTGTAGAGGTGAAGATGGTTCTACTGAAATTATGATTGCCTTTGTCACTCTAGATTGAAGAAGTAAACTTTTCTAAATGTGTATTCTATGATAAATCAAACAAAGTGGGCAAAGGAGAATATGGCACCAGGATCTGAAAAGAGGGCAGGGTAATTATAGCAAGCTTAATAAAATCAAAGTTTCTTTACATTTTGGTGAAGTTCTTTTAAGATTCTTTTCTGTTTTCATTTGCATGGGCCATTCTCTTTGAGGAGAGGGAGGGCTAGACATCGGTGAGAAGTGAATTTAAGGTACAGGGAAAGTAAAGAATGGAGCATTCTTTAGAACAAGGTAACAAAAGTTCTGACTGTTGCTGTTGTCTGATTTTGGTGTGGTCTGAAAGAAATCTATTGGTAGTATAATAAGTATCTTGAAATTCTATTAGAATTTATCTCTAAGGAACCTTCACAGAAATATATTTTAAGGAACATATTGAGGCCTAGATTGTTGAGCAATATATTGTTAGCCAAAGAATTAGGAATCAAGAGGTTTAATTTGAAGTCAGCAGAAATTGAGGGATATGCAGTGATGTTATTTCAGTTCATGTAAATAATAGGAAGAGACCTTGATGACTGACGCTTATTGATGATGATTATGACTGTCTGCTTATATGTCTTACTTAGCATTCTGTATCTGGAAAGTTGATTTTAGTAATTTTTAGGTAAATTACATTGATTAGTCGCAGTATTACTTTTTCCTTTGGTCTTCCAGAATGCTGATTAGTCAAATCTGACTTTGCTTTATGCTTATTACGTAATTTGCTTTTTGCAGATGGAGCAAATTACTATTTCTTAATTATACTAAAAGCAGGAGCTGAAAATATGGTAGCCACACCATTAGCATGTACTTCAAATTCCCTTAATGGTGATGCTCTGACTTTCACTACTACATTTACTCTGTAAGTAAATTAGGCTTTTGATGGTTTAAACACATTTTTTCTTTTAATAGAGAATACGGATGGAATGTATAGTCTTTGAAATGTGGTATCTATATCCTTCTGTGGACAAATAACTCCATTTCAATGGAGTTGATTTAAATCTTTTATATGTTTCTGATATTTCTTTCCATTGAGTAGCACATTTCTTCCATGTGACTATAAGTATTTAATGTTTTGATATATACATAAGCTATACATATATATTATGTAGGTAACATAATAATTAAGGTCCAGATTATATATTATATAAATATATACATATTAAATATATAAAATGTGGACATTAATTTCTATATATATGTTTTAAATCTTAAATGTACTTAATATTCCAGCTCATTGAAAAGATGTATTTAATGTCACAAATTTATTATGAAAATAGAGAATCAAAATCCAGTTAGAAAGAAAGTACTTATTAATGATGTTGAGCTGTAAAATACTGAAGAAAAGATTTGACTTGTATTATAGGAAAAATAGACTGTTCTTACCAATTTTTATTTCTTTAATGGTTTGTAACAACTGCCTATAGTTAAAAACACCATGAGTTCCTTTACTCCCAGGATAATGCAACACTATCAGATGGCATCATTTTTAATGGCATTAAGTCAATGTTTTCCTTACTGTTTTATTTAATGATTTATTTTTCCAGGCAAGATGTGTCCAATGACTTTGAAATAAACATTGAAGTTTACAGCTTGGTAAGTAGTGAAAGCTTTCCGAAGTAACCAATATTATGTTCTTCTTAGAGATATTAGATCTTAAACCAATTACGCTTTGGGTTTGTGTGTAGGTACAAAAGAAAGATCTCTTGGGCCCTGATAAGAAGAAAAAGGCATACAAGTCCAAGGTGAGAATGAAAAACCCAGTAAAAGTATTATTATCAGAAACATTAATGTATCAGTTTTAAGTGCTCTACATTATTTGACAACCAGCTTTTATAAGCTATTGAGATGTCTCTCAAGCCTTCCTTTTGCACTCTGGCCTGCCAGGTCTTCAGTTAACCAACACTTAGGACTGATGTGTAGGCAGAAACAGTAGTGTCTGCATGTCGATTTCCAGCTTTTCCAGTCTTGGCTCTGTTATGCTTTTCCAAAGTTGTCATCGAGCAGAATTTTATTTCAGTTCTAATAAAAACAGGAATGACAGTATAGGGAAAGCCTTTAATAGAGGACTCAAGTATAATGTATTCATATTTCAGGATTATTTTCCATGTGAGAGTATCTCAGGGTTGGTTAGTTTTAAATTCTGAATCATAACGTTTAGCAGGAAAGACACCGTTAATCATCTTTTCTTCTAGGCGATTACTCCAAAGCGACTTCTCACATCTATAACCACAGTAAGTAAATTCTTAAAAAATTTAGCTCTCTTGAGAAATCTGCATCTTACACACAGGATTGTAAATTAGCTATTTCTAAACCCTTAGCACTATAAAAATTTTTAAAATGTACTACTAGGGAGAAAATCTCTGATATTTAAGTAGGGGAAAAATACTGTTTTCTGAAAGTAACCTTTACACTGTTAAAGAGTTTAATTTTAATACTTAAATCTTTGTAGAGAATAAAGGAAATAACCTATGCTTCTTCTTTATACTGATTTTTTTTTTCTTTTAGAAAAGCAGCCTTCATTCTTCAGGTGAGTGAATCTTGAACTATTTCAAAACCGGAGTAATGAAATGAGCTAAGCAATGGCACACAGGCTTTATACATACGGGCATCTTGATGAGTGTTCACCTTAGTCTCTTTTGAGTAGTATTTTCTGTATGGTTCTTAGTAACATATTAGATTACTGGGCAGAATGGCATGCTAGCCGCTGTTGTCACAGGCTGCCCGGCCGCACATCGTTCAGTCTCTCAGGCAGGTACCTGGTCACCCAGCTGTGGCTGCAGCCGGTGGCTTCGCTCTTCAAGCCAGCTTCTGTCATTGTGTAGATTTGTTTTGTGCATTCCACACCGTGGACTTTACTTCTTTTAACTTTACTGACCATGGCTGGCATTGTATCGTGTCAGAGAAGCATCCTTCTAGTTTACTGGGATCCTGGGTGCCAAAAAGCCAGAAAAGGCATTCTCTAGACTGGTTTTAGGCCAGAGTTTTCTGAAGAGGATTAGAATGGAGCTGGTTTCACTCACCTCCTTTGGGCTTCTGGTCTCTTGTTCTTGGCACAAGAAGGTAACTAAGAAGAACTTTGCAGATATAGTCTCTGCTGCTAATTATATCATCTTTTTTTTTTTTTTTCACTGTTTACTATCTCTTTATTTTCTGTTATTTTATTTTTTATTTTTTATTTTTTTTATTATTTTATTTATTTATTTATTTATTTATTTTTTTCCCATTCCCAACACCCAGTGCTCCACGCTCTAGGCGCCCCCAGTACCCACCACCAGGCTCTCCCATCCCCCCACCCCCTCCCTCCAAGTCCCTCAGTTTGTTTCTGTGTCCAAAGTCTCTGTTGTTTCGTTTCCCTCCCTAGATTACCCTAGTTCCCATTTCCTTTCCTTCTCCCACTGTTCTCCAGGGTAC
>PITA01031397.1:0-15272 GCA_004023965.1 Spilogale gracilis
CAACTTTTGTAGCAACATGGACTGGACTGGAAGAGATTATGCTGAGTGAAATAAGCCAAGTAGAGAAAGTCAAGTATCGCATGGTTTCACTTACTTGCGGTGCATGAGGGGTAACCTGGAGGACAGTGGGAGAAGGAAAGTAAATGGGAACTAGGGTAATCCAGGGAGAGAAACGAAACAACAGAGACTTTGGACACAGAAACAAACTTAGGGACTTGGAGGGAGGGGGGTGGAGGGATGGGAGAGCCTGGTGGTGGGTACTGGGGGCACCTAAAGCGTGGAGCACTGGGTGTGGGGAATGGGGAATGAATCTTGGAACACTGGACAAAAAAATTTAAGTAACAATAAAAAATTAATTAATTAATTAATTAATTAAATAGTGCGACCTGTTAACTAAAAAAAATTTGGGAAACTCAGAGGTAGAAGAATTAACCTACACCTTTATCATCCAAGCAAATCTTCATTTCTAAATTTCCATGTATTTCCTTCTGCTTTGTTTTTCTATGCGTATTTTTTTTTTCCTTTAGGAGATTTTGTTTTAACAAAGAAATCGTACATGTAAGTACCACCTTCTAGGCCTGGAAAATTTAGCTGATCACTAGATTTGGAAATGCATTTGACATTACTTCCCTTAAATTCCTTCACTAATTTAATATCCAAATATTTGGGGATTTTCCACATATCTTTCTGTTATTGATTTCTAGTTTAATTTTGTTATAGTCGGAAAACATACTTCCTATGATTCAAATCATTAAAATGCATGGCTTGTTTCGCAGACAGCATGGCCCATCGCGGTGACTATTCCGGGTATACCTGAGTGTGTATCTTGCTCATGTTGGACAGAATACTCTGAAATGTCACTCGAATCATTGGGTCACTAGTGTTATTCCAACCTTCTATAGTCTTATTTATTTTCTTATTTTGCTTTATGTTATCCAAAAATCAACATATTTTAGATTTTCTTTTGCACTTTATGCTTTTTTTTACTTAAAGACTTATCCTAGAAATTCCTTACATGTTCATAGAAATTTCTTCATTCATTTTTTCTTTCTTCGAATTGTTATAATTTCTATATAGCAGAATTCATTCTTTCTAATAAATAATTCTATGTGTTTGGATGTATACATTCAGTTGTGTAATGGCCACTACAATCCCAGGGTGGGATGATTTTATCACCTCTCCAAATTCTCCTTTCCCCCTTTCTAATGCAATTCCTCCCCCTACCCGAGCCCCTGGCAACTACAGCTCTGTGTTTCTATCCTTATAATTTTATTATTATCAGAACATTACAAAAATGAAATTAGGCATATGCAGGAAAAAACCTGACTTCTTTCACTTATGATAATCTATATGAGATTCACACACTTGGCATGAAACATTGCCAAGTAGTGCATTTCTTGTTATCACTCAGTAGTATTCCACTGAATAGATGGAAGACAATTTGCTTGTCTGTTCACCAGGTTTTCAACATTTGGGTTCTTTTGGTGATAATGAATAGAACTATGATAAACACTCATATATACATTTAGTATGAGCATTAGTTTTCACTTCCTTTTTTTTTTAAAAGATTTTTTTATTTATTTGACAGAGAGAAACACAGCCAGAGAGGGAACACAAGCAGGGGGAGAGAGGGAGAGGCAGGCTTCCTGCCGAGCAGGGAGCCCGATGTGGGACTCGATCCCGGGTCTCCGGGATCACGACCTGAGCCGAAGGCAGTCGCTTAACCAACTGAGCCACCCAGGCGCCCCAAGTTTTCACTTCTTTTCAGTAAATACATAGGAGTAATACTACAGGATAATATTGCAAATACATATTTAACGCTATCTGAAATAGACCAACTGCTTTCTTGAGTGGCACAACACGTAAGAAGCAGTCTCTTTAATGAGGGGGCTCTGGTACTCTCACTTAATCTCACGCACCTTCTCTAGCACAAACCCTGTCATGTAACACAATTTAGGCTATTTCTTTTTTGTGCAATCACTGGTAATTTAATTCTTTCAAAGAATTTATCTATTTCGTCTAAGTCAGGAGTCAGGAAACTTTTTATGTAAAAGACCAAAAAGTAAATATTAAAGCCTCTGCAGGTCGTATATTTTCTCTGTTACATATTCTTTTCTTCTTTTCCTCCCCTCTTCCTCCCCCGCCAAAATGTAAAAACCATTCTTAGCTCGTGGGCTTATGAAGCCCAGAAACTGTAACATGCCGACCCCTGTCCTAAATTATCAAATTTTAGAGCATAAAGTTTATAATGTTCTTTTTATGGGGGTGTGTTTAATAACTAAATATATCACCTCATTCCTGGTATTGATAGTTTGTGTTTTCTCTTTTTTCCCTAGTCAGGCTGGTTAGAAATTTATCCATTTTACGTGCTCATCTCACAGAACCAGCTTTTCCTTTCTTTGGCTATCTCTCTTGATTTTCTACTTTCATTTTTACTGAAGTTTGCTCCTCATTTCCTTCTTTCCGGTTAATTTGGATTTAATTTGCTTCTCTTGGGACACCTGGCTGGCTCAGTCGGAAGAACCTATGACTTTTGATCTCAGAGTTATGAGTTTGAGCCTCATGCAGAATGTGGAGATTACTTAAATAAATGAAATTTTTTTAAAAAAAATTTGCCTCCCTTTTTCTAATTTCTTAAAAAGGAAGAATAGATCATTGATTTGAGACTCTTTCTTTTTAGTGCTCTCAATATTCCCCTAACTGCATCTTTAACTGTGTTCCACAAATTTTGATACTTCACATTTTTAGTTTCATTCAGTTAAAAATATTCTTTAAATTCCCTTATTTCCTTTTTGACTCATGGGCTATTTATGAATATGTTCTTTAATTTCTAAATACTTTAAAGATTTTCTAAATATCTTTCCTTTTAACTCTATTATGTTTTGAAAAACATAATTTGTGTAATTTAAACTGTTCTAAATTTTTTAGAGTTTGCACGCAGCCTGTGTGATCTAGTGGTGTAGGTTCAGTGTGCCTTTGAAAATAATGTGCATACTGCTCTTGCTGGATGGAGTAGTCTATGAATCCCAGTTAAGTCAGTTTGGTTGATGGTGTTGTTCAAAACTTCTGTAGTGTTACAGATTTGCTGTGTACTTTTCCTATCAAAAACTAGGATATGTATTCCAACTATAATAGTGAATTTGTGTGTTTCTCCCTTTAGTTCTTTAACTATTTGCTACATGTATTTTAAAACTCCATTGCTAGGGCAGGAGGAGCAAGAGACCTAGATATCATCGGGTCCCCAGAGTTCAGCTGGATGGTTATCAAACCAGTCAGAACACCTACAGAGTCAACAGGAGATCAAAGAGAAGAAGAGCGACAATTCTAGGAACAGAAAAGTGACCAGTTTCTGGAAGGTAGGATGTGAGGAGAAGTGCATTGGAGGCGACATTTGGCAAGACAGGCTGCAAGGGGAGGGGCTGGCTCCCGGTCAGCAGTAGAGCCATGGAGCACAAAATTGGAACCTTTAGAAGTCTGCTCCCCTGAGTGATGTTGCCCCACTGGGACAGTGTGGTCTCAGGACCCGTGGGGTCACAGAAGGTCCCAGGGTGTCTGAGCGTGGCAGAGCTCCCAGGTATCAGAGCTGGGAAACCAGCTGCAGAGACAGAGCTGAGGAGGTGGCTCTCAGCTCAGGGTTATCTTAAACCATGATCCGAGATGCAGTCGGGCCACTGCTCTTTGAACAGGGACCCCACAAGTGGCAGATGCGGGGAGATCCCTTCCTTCCTTCACCGGGAGGAATGGCGTGGGAGTGTGCTGCAGGAAGATGCTGGGTTTGGAGATTCCAAACAGGGCCATGCGTGAAGAAAGAAATGCTCGTTCACAGGTTGGGTGAGCACAGAGTGCGGCCAGAGACCAGGGAGACAGGAGTGATGGACTGCTTTTCTCTGGGGGTGCACTGAGGAGAGGGGCCCTGAGCTCTCCCCTCCTTTGGGCTGGAGACTGGGAGGCTGCCGTCTTCATTCTTCTCCTCCAAAGCTGTAGGGAAGTGTTCAGGGAACAAAATCTACCCAGAGGGAACCTCAACAGATTTCTTAGCCTGGCCTCAGGCAAGGGCGGGGCAGTTCCAACTCAGCAAAGACATTTGAGAATCAATACAACAGGCCCCTCCCCCAGAAGATCAGCGAGAACATCCAGCCAAGACCAAGTTCAATGATCAATGAGAACTGTGGAACTCAGGGGAATGCACCATATAGAATTCATGGCTTTTTTCCTGTGATTCCTCAGTCTTTCAAAGTTAAATGTTTTTAATTTTTTTCCTTATTCTATTTTTTGAATTTTTTATCCATCTTATTTTAACTTTTTAAATTATTTTATCTTATCAACCATAAGATACCTAAGAATAAACCTAACCAAACAGGCAAAGAACCTGTACTCAGAAAACTATAAAGTACTCATGAAAGAAATTGAGGAAGACACAAAGAAATGGAGAAACATTCCATGCTCATTGATTAGAAGAACAAATATTGTGAAAATGTCTATGCTACCTAAAGCAATCTACACATTTAATGCAATTTATATCAAAATATATCAATTTTTTTCAAAGAAATGGAACAAATAATCCTAAAATTTATATGGAGCCAGAAAAGACCCTGACTAGGCAGAGGAAGGTTGAAAAAGAAAACCAAAGTTAGCGGCATCACAATTCCAGACTTCAAGCTCTATTACAAAGCTATATTCATCAAGACAGCATGGCATGGGTACAAAAACAGACTAGAGAGCCCAGAAAAGGACCCTCAACTCTATGGTTAACTCATCTTTGACAAAAGCAGGAAAGAATGTTCAATGGAAAAAAGACAGTCTTTTCAACAAATTGTGTTGGGAAAGTTGGAGAGTCACATGCAAAAGAATGATACTGGACCATTTCCTTACACCACACACAAAAATACACTCAAAATGGAAGAAAGACCTCAATGTGAGACATGAATCCCTCAAAATCCTTGAGGAGAACACAGGTGGCCACCTCAACCGCAGCCACAGCAACTTCTTCCTAGAAACATCACCAAAGGCAAGAGAAGCAAGGAAAAAAGTGAACTATTGGGACTTCATCAAGATCAAAAGCTTTTGTACAGCAAAAGAAACAGTCAACAAAACCAAAAGACAACCGAAAGAATGGGAGAAGATATTTGCAAATGACATCAAATTAAGGGCTAGTCTCCAAGATCTATAAAGAACTTATCAAACTCAACAACCAAAGAACAAATAATCCAATCAAGAAATGGGCAGAAGACATCAACAGACAATTCTTCAAAGAAGACATCCAAATGGCCAAGAGACACATGAGAAAGTGCTCAACATCCCTCAGAATCAGGGAAATACAAATCAAATCCACAGTGAGATACCACCTTACACCCGTCAGAATGGCTAAAGTTACCAAGTCAGGAAATAACAGATGTTGGTGAGGATGCAGAGAAAGGGAAGAACCCTCCTATGCTGTTGGGAATGTAAGCTGGTGCAGCCACTCTGGAAAACAGTATGGAGATTCCTCAAAAAGTTGAAAATAGAGCTATCCTACAACCCAGCAATTGCACTACTGGGTATTTACCCTAAAGATAAAAATGTAGTCATCTGAAGGGGCATGTGCATCTGTGTGTTTATGGCAGCAATGTCCACAATAGCCAAGCTATGGAAAGCACCTAGATTTTCATCAACAGATGAATGGATAAAGAAGATGTCACACACACACACACACACACACACACACACACACACACACACACACACAGGAATACTATGCAGCCATCAAAAAGAATGAAATCCTGCCATTTGCAATGATGTGGATGGAACCGGAGGGTATCATGCTGAGTGAAATAACTCAATCAGAGAAAGACAATAATCATATGATCTCTCTGATATGAGGAATTTGAGAGGCAGGGTGGTGGTTCATGGGGGGAAGGAAAAAATGAAACGAGATGGGACAGGGGAGGAAGACAACCCACTAGAGACTCTTAATCTCAGGAAACAAACTGAGGGTTGCTGGGGAAGGGATAGAGTGGCTGGGTTATGGAAAAAAATAAAAAAATTTACAAAGATGTTTTAAAAAACCTCCATTGCTAGATGCAGATATCTTAACATTGTTATGTCTTCTTAGTACTAGACCACTTTATCATAATGTAATAACCCTCTTTATCTTTGCTAATATTCCTTGTTCTGAAGCATATTTTTATATTATTGTTGCCAATGCAGTTGAGGTTTTTGTTTATCACTTGTTTTTAGTGTTTGCACTATATATCTTTTTGATAATTTACTTTTAACCTACCTACTTTGTTTTTCTCTGTAAAGTAGGTTTCTTGCAGACAGCATATGTGATCTGTCTCCACCCACTCTCTCCAAGACTTTAAATTCCCTAAGAACAGATACTCCACTTGTTTTGTTTGTGACTGTATTCGGTATGCTCAGAACACTGTGGCGATTGAAGTACATATGATTAAATCTTTACTAAATGCATAAACCAGCTTAAATATGTTTCACTGGAAAAGTTTCTTTATCTGAAGGTATTATCTAGTTCTTATTTTCATCTCTTTAGTATTTATGTTGAGAGTCCCCGTTTTTCTTTTTCTCCAATATGGTAAATGCAGTATTTTCACTGATTTGGAGGGGGTCAGGGTGGTTTGTCTTGTCATCTATTTTTCCCTATTAGATTAACTTCCCAATTGAAAATTTGGTTTCTGTCATTCAAGGTGATAGTTGTATACTTCAGCTGAATGTCCTTTTATTTTACTCTCTCCTTGAATGTCTTAAAGTCATGGTGTATTTTCTTGTATTTCAGTGTAATAAGTATCCTTATCTATTAAAATTTTATTTCAACATTAGAAAATAAAAGGCAATATCAGACCTAGCCAGGTTTCCCTAGACCTGCCCAATAGAGGCAGCACACACGCTTCGGGGCATTTTTAAAGTCAAGAAGCTTCATTAACCTTAGATACCATCAACTTGTACTTCATTGGCCGTTATAAGAGGTTGTCACACACTGGCTCCAATATCCTATCTCTCTACTGCACAGCAAGTGCCAGAGGCATGGGCATGTCCCATAAATGCACCGCCAGGCCCTCAGCAAGCTGTCCGCGGCATGCATGCCCCTGTCCCTCCGTCCTGTGGGGACCAACTAGCAGCTATGTTAGCTGTTGACTGGCCTTAGCTGTGTACTAGCTCCCCACAGTCCTGTAACCCCAAGATCCCATGCAGAATACCTGCAGGTTGACCAGGAATAAGATAGAACGTTGTCCCTACCTTGGCAGTCACGATCTTTTTGTCCAAATAGTTTTTATTGTGGTAGAATACACATATAAAATTTACCACGTCCTGGTTCAAGATGGTAACTTAGGGGAGCCAGGGTGGCTCAGTGGGTTAAAGCCTCTGCTTTTGGCTCAGGTCATGATCTCAGGGTCCTGGGATCAAGGCCCGCGCCCGACTCTCTGCTCAGCGGGGAGACTGTTTCCTCAGCTCTCGGTCTCTGCCTGCCTCTCTGCCTACATGTGATCTTTCTCTCTCTCTGTCAAATAAATAATTTTTAAAAAAGATGGTAACTTAGGAGGATCCTGAACTCACCTGCTCCTAAGGACACACCAAATCTACAGCTACATATTTTAAATTTTCTTCTGGGGGTGGCGGTAGGGGGGAACAACTAAAACTGACTGAGCGACTCCTACACTTAGGGTCAGTAAGGGAAGGCCACATCAAAGCAGATAGGAGAGGCACAATCTCACAATAAACCCCATCGCTGGCACAGTAACCAGAGAGGGAACTCAACTGGAAGGGGTTTGGAAGGAAACTCAAAACCTAGAGCTTCTCGCCAAGAAGAAAAGGACTTGAACCTCACACGGGGTACTCCAATTTTTTTTTAAAGATTTTCTTTATTTGACAGAGAGAAACACAGCTAGAGAGGGAACACAAGCAGGGGGAGTGAGAGAGGGAGAAGCAGGCTTCCCGCCGAGCAGGGAGCCCGATGTGGGACTTGAACCCCGGGTCTCCAGGATCATGACCTGAGCTGAAGGCAGTCGCTTAACCAACTGAGCCACCCAGTCGCCCCAAGTGCCCCGATTTTTATGACCTAATCCTGAGAGACAAGCCCCCAAATACATCTAGTTTTGAAAAACAATGAGGCTCATGTCCATAAAACTCATAAGGCTGGACAAAACTAAGAAAGGGCTCTTAAAGGATTCCCATAGACCCACCAACCCCAGGGCTCAGCACAGAGACAGTCAATCAAGAGGCACCCAGGCTTTTTGTGAATGAGGCTCATCTGCTAACTTTCATGTGTCGGCCTGAGAGGCAGCATCGGATTCAGCATACATCCAGTGGCCTGCTCTGTGGCGGGTACCATCTTTTTTCTCTCCCTCTGCCTCCAGCCAGCAGATGCCACCTTCATTCTCGCTCTGCCATCTCCAGAGCCCCACAGTCTCCCCACGTGGAACCTTTACATGAGTCTGGTGCCTGGTTCTCGCAGCTACTGCTTAGTGGGCACCTCTTGATCACCTGGCTCTGGGGGCCAGAGGGGGTTGGCAGTCCCAGGTGCCATGGGACGGAAACAATCGGAGTCTTTGGCAGGCTGCCGCTCCAAGGGCACTACACACGCAGCAGACTGAAATACAACCCCTGTCTTTCTGTGAAGAGGCCTATTACATGCTTGTCGGAGCTCCTGGATCAGCAAACAACTGGGGCCTACCAAGGGGCCCTCAGGGAATGGAGGCTGGTGGACACAGTCTTTACACTCGTCCTCTGCCCTGCTCCTCACCAGTATCTCCCAGAAGGGAAAGTCTACTCTCTACCAACACCCTGATTTTTGCTGCTGCTGCTCAGGGACATCTCTACATCACTTGACTCTAACGGCCAATGAGGCTTACTCTTGGATCCAACAGGACCACAACCAAAGGAGAAAGAGTTCTTCTCTCCCCCACATCCATTTATATCCTCCCCCCCAAACCCCTGCTTCAAGCAATCACAAATATGTTCTCTGTAACTATGAGCTTGGTTTTTTGTTTGTTATTTTTTCCCCATTTTATCCTTATTTACTTATGTAACTGTAGACTTTTTTCTTTATTTTTCAATTGAAATATAGTTGACATACAATATTTATTAGTTTCAGGTGTACAACATAGTGGTTCAATAATTATATACATTATAAAATGCTCACCATAAGTCTAGTTACCATCTATATCACACAAAGTTATCACATTATTTTTATATTCCTTATGCTGTACTTTTCATCCCAGTGAACTATTTATGACTGGAAGTTTGTGCCTCTTAATCCCCTTCACCTATTTCACCCATCCCCCAACCCAGCTCCCTTCTGACAGCCATCATGTTCTCGTATTTATGAATCTGTTTCTGGCTGTTTTGTTTTGTTTCCTATGCTTTTTAGATTCTGCATATAGGTGAAATCACAAGGTACTTGTCTTTTCTCTGTTTGACTTATTTCACCTAGCATAGTACCCTCTAGTTCCATCCATGTTGTAAGTGGCAAGATTTCATTATTCTCTATGCCTGAGTACTGTCTCTTTGTATGTATACACCTCATCTACCTTATCCACTCATCTACCAAAGGACACTGAGGCTGTGTCCATAACCTGACTACTATAAATAATGGTGCAATAAACATAGGAATGGATATATCTTTTGAATTAGTGTTTTTGTTTGTTTGTTTGTTTGTTTCAGAAAATACCCAGACGTGAAATTACTGGATCATATGGTATTTCAATATGTAATCTTTTCTGGGAAACTCAGTACTGTCTTTCATAGTAGCTAAACCAATTTACGTTCCCACCAACAGTGTAAGAGGGTTCCCTTACTCCACATCCTCATCAACAATTGTTATAGTGTCACATACTTTGAGAGAGTACTCGTTCTGACTAGAGTGAGGTGGTGGTTTTGAATTGTTTCCCTGATGATCAATGTGATTTCAAGCATGTGTCTGTGGGCCATCTGTACATCTTCTTTGGAAAAATGTCTATTCAGGTTCTCTGCCCATTTATTAAATCAGATTGGGGTTTTTTGGTATTGCCTTATAAGAGTCTTTTTATATATTTTAGATATTAATTTCTTATCAGATATATCAGTTGCTAATATCTTCTCCCACTCTCTGGGTTGTCTTTTGTTTTGTTGATGATTTTCTCTGCCATGCCAAAGCTTTTAAAATTGAGGCAGTCCCCATTATTTATTGTGCCTTTATTTCCCTTGCTTAAGAAGACCGACCCAGATAAATATTGCTAAAGCCAATGTCCAAGAGTTTACTGCGTATGTTTTCTTTTAGGAGTTTTATGATTTCAAGTCTTACATTTAGGTCTTTCATCAATTTTGAGTCTATTTCTGTATGTAGTGTCAGAAAGTGGTCCAGGGTGCCTTCGTGGCTCAGAAGGATAAGCCTCTGCTTTTGGCTCAGGTCATGATCACAGGGTTCTGGGATCGAGGCCCACATCGGGCTCTCTGCTCAGCGGGGAGCCTGCTTCCCCCTCTTTCTCTGCCTGCATCTCTGGCCATTTGTGATCTCTCTCTGTGTCAAATAAATAAATAAAATCTTTAAACAAAATAGAAAGTAGTCCAGTTTCATCCTTCTGCATGTGACTATCCTGTTTTCCCAACACCATTTATTGAATGAACTGTCTTTTCCCCATTGTATCCAACTCTTGCCTCCTTTGTCATAGAATAATTGACCATATGAATGTGGGTTTATTTGGGCTCTCTATTTTGTTGCGTTAACTTATATGTCTATTTTCGTGCCAGTACCATACTGTGTTGATTACTATAGCTTTGTAGTATATGTTGAAATATGGACTGCGATGCCTCCAGCTCTGCTCTTCTTTCTCAAGATTATTTAGGCTTGATTTTACTTGGGAGAGAAGGGCAAGATGGCGGAAAACTAGGTGACCCGATTTCAAAGGGTCCCCTGAAGTGAAATGAATACCTGCAAAAACACTGTGAGCACCCATGAATCAGCCTGAAATGTAATATTTCACACTTATGGATCTCTACGGGGGAAGAAGAGCATCAGCAAGGAGGTAAAGTGGAGTGGGAGCGATCGGAGGGATATCCAAAGACAAAGGAACGTGGGGGACGGAGCCCACAGAGGAGACCCATTGGGAAGCGCTCTGTGTTTGGGGAACAACAGCAAATTACGGTCTGATTAAAAGCAGGCAAAATCAGAGAGCCTGCGAGGCAACCGGGGAAAGCTGACCGCCGTTGACAGGGAATATAAATCTGCAGACAGAAAGCACTCCCCGATGCCGCTCAAGGGAACATGGCAGAGTGGAGTGTCTTTACAACCGCCACTTTTTCTCCACCGCTTTTTTCCGCCCCTTGGATCAGGCACGCACAGCCCCCAAGGGAGGCGATTTTGCAGACTTGCGCTCGACCTGCAGGACCAGGGGATCTCAGTCCTTCCTGCGTGCGGGTCACTACAGAGACTCTCTGGGCACAGACGAGGTCGCATGGCCCAAAATCAGTTACAGTTTCTCTGGCACGGAAGCGAAACGACAAGCGGGGGCCTCGGGCACCAATCTGACCAGCGGCTGTGGGTGCCCCCAGTTGTGACGAGCGGCCAAAGGGGAAGATCCAGGGAGAGGCTGTGAGCCCCCGCACCATCCAGAGGGCTGCTAGCCGAGGGCTCTCTCTGGGAAGGAGGTCTGGGCGCGGCATCTTGCTCTGGCCTGACTTTCTGAAAAGCTTCAAAAAGCTGCAAAAGAACAAACCCTCCAGAGAACTAAAGCCTGACAACCTGGCTGCCATGGAGCCCAGCCCCTTGCAAGGGGGCGGAGACTCAGCCCGGTAGAAGGGACAGAAAACTAGCGCGGCAGGCCCCACCCCCAGGAGGCGAGCCAGAAGCACAGGAGGACAGCACCCAAACTGGAAAACCCCAACATCGGGGGAAAGGCAATATATTAAGCTCCTGGTACTGCCCCAAAAGCTGTACACAGTGTAGATACAGGTTTTCACTTTATTTTCTTTTTTAACTTCTTCTAATTTTATTTTTAAAGTTTTCACTTTAAATTTAAAGCTCATTCTCACAGTTTTTGTTCTTTTAATTTTTAACCCACTTATTATTACAACGTGATACTTAATACAACCTCCATAATAGGTTTTTACCTTGAAATTTTTTCACACATACCTGTGTTTTATGTTGTTGTTGTTGTTGCTTCTTTTGTTGGTTTGGGTTTTTTCCGTTTTTTTTTTCCTTTTTTCTCTCTTCTGTCCTTTTTTTTTTTCTTTTAAATATACATGTAGTTAAAAGCTTCAAGGTAATCTGTCATTACTATTCAATACTACCCCTATATATAAACCAGTTTTAATCTCCCTATATCTTTAGAAAGTGGACTCCTCTAACAATGATAAGATACACCCAGCAGGATCTGAAATACTTTCCTTGCCCACAAGGAGGGTTCGCACTCACCTTCCCACCCTATTCTTCTGCCAGTGTTTCTGTGTAATTGTTTTTGCCTTTGTAATATATAAACACTGGTTTTGGGAGTCATTCAGGTTGGGCTTAGCTTTTTGATCTCTTCAACTTTATTTTACTCTTGATGATCTTTTTCTCTACTCTGTTGTAGTTTTGTACCATATAAATCCTACCATTGGGGCCCATTGAGGCCAGGTTTTTTTCTTGCTTTTTTTCTCTTTTTCTCTCTCCTTTTACTTTCTTCTTCCTTTGTTGAACAAATCATTGATGAAAATTTCCCTAATCTGGGGAATGAAACAAGTATTCATGCCCTAAATGCAAAGAAGACAACCCCCAAGATCAATGAGGCCAGAAAAACCTTCAGGTACATAATTATGAAATTTATGAATTGTAAAATCAAAGAATATGTCTTAGGGACAGCTAGGGGGAAGTGATCCCTTACCTATAGAGGGAGGACCATCAGAATAACGTCAGACCTATCCACAGTAACCTGGCAAGTCAGAAAGGGCTGGCAAGACATATTCAAGAAATTACATGGAAAACAATATGCAACCAAGGATAATGTACCCAGCAAGGTTGACTTTCAAATTGGAAGGAGAGATGAAGAGCTTCCAGGACCGGCAAGGGCTAAAAGATTATGCAACCACCAAGCCAGCGCTACAAGACATATTAAGAGGGGTTCTATAAAAGAGAAATGAACCCAAGAGTGACACAGAACAGGAATTTACAGAGGTAATTTATAGAAACATGAACTCCATAGGCAACATGATGTCAATAAAACGTATCTATCAATAATCACTCTCAATATGAATGGCCTAAATGCGCCAATAAAAAGGCACAGGGTTGCAGACTGGATAAAATGACAGGACCCATCCATATGCTGTTTACAAGACACACATTTAGAATCTAAAGACACTTCCAGATTGAAAGTGAGGAGATGGAGGACCATCTTTCATGCCAATAGACCTCAAAAGAAAGCCAGGGTAGAGATTCTCATATCAGACAAATTAGATTTTAATATAAAGACTGTAGTCAGAGACACAGAAGGACACTACATCATTCTCAAAGGGTCTATACACCAAGAAGATCTAACAATTGTAAATATTTATGCCCCCAACATGGGAGCAGAGAACAGCATAAGGCAACTGTTAAGCAAAATAAAGAGTCATATTGATACAAATACATTAATTGTAGGAGATCTTAACACACCACTTTCAGCAATGGTCAGATCATCTAAACAAAAAATCAACAAAGAAACAAGAACCTTGAATGACACATTGGACCAGATGGACCTCATAGATATATTCAAAACATTCCACCCTAAAACAGCAGAATACTCATTCTTCTTCAGTGAACATGGAATTTTCTCCAGAAGAGACCACATCCTAGGACCCAAATTATGGCTCAACTGATACCAGAAGATTGAGATTATGCCCTGCATATTATCTGACCACAGTGCCTTGAAACTGGAACTTAACCACCATAAAAAGTTCAGAAGAAAACAAACACTTGGAAGCTAAAGGCTATCCTGCTCAATAATCTTTGGATCAACCAGGAAATCAAAGAAGAACTGAAACACATTGTGGAAACCAATGAAAATGAACATACATCAATCCAAAACCTACGGGATACAGCAAAGGCAGTCCTAAGGGGGAAATGCATAGCCATCCAAGCCTCACTGAAAAAAATTGAAGAATCCCAAAAACACCAACTCTCATTACACCTTAAAGAACTGGAAAATCAACAACAAACTAAACCAACCCCACACACAAGACGGGAAATAATTAAGATTAGAGCAGAGATCAATGAATTAGAAACTAGAGATACAGTAGAACACATCAACGAAACTAGAAGCTGGTTCTTTGAAAGAATAAGATCAATAAACCACTGGCCAAACTCATCCAAAAGAAAAAAGAGAGAAGACGCAAATTAATAAAATTATAAATGAAAAGGGAGAGATCACGACTAACACCAAGGAAATAGAAACAATCATCAGAAATTACTATCAGTAATATGCAATAAGTTTAAGAACCTAGAAGATATTGGATGCATTCCTGGAAATCTATAAACTTCCAAGACTGAAACAGGAAGAAATTGACTATCTGAATAGACCAATATCTAGTAACGAGATTGAAGCAGTGATCAAAAACCTCCCAAAAAAACAAGAGCCCAGGACCTGATAGATTCCCTAGGGAATTCTACCAAACAGTTGAAGAAGAAATAATATTTATTCTCCTGAAGCTGCTTCAGAAAATAGAAACAGAAAGAAAATTTATAGACTCTTTCTATAAAGCCAGCATTACTCTAATCACCAAACCAGACAAAGACCCCATCATAAAGGAAAATTTCAGACCAATATCTCTGATGAATATGGATGCCAAGATAATCAACTAGATCCTTGCTAACAGGATCCAATAATACATTAAAAAGATTATCCACTCTGACCAGGTGGGATTTATACCAGGAATGCAAGGGTGGTTCGACACTCCCAAATCAATCAATGTGATAGAACAAATCAATAAAAGAAGAAAGAAGAACCACATGGTCCTCTCAATTGATGCAGAAAAAGCATTTGACAAAATACAGGATCTGTTCCTGATTAAAACTCTTCAAAGTAGAGGATAGAGGGAACATTCGTCCCCTACTTCCCATTTCCTTTCCTTCTCCTACTGTCCTCTATATTACCCCCTTATGCACCACAAGTAAGTGAAACCATGTGATACTTTACTTTCTCTACTTGGCTTATTTCACTCAGCATAATTTCTTCTAATCCGGTCCATGTTGCTACAAAAGTTGGGTTTATTTTTTCTGATGGAGGCATAGTATTCCATTGCATATATATACTATATCTTCTTTATCCATTCATCTGTTGAAGGGCACCTTG
>PITA01031398.1:0-15263 GCA_004023965.1 Spilogale gracilis
ATATCCAACTTTTGTAGCAACATGGACTGGACTGGAAGAGATTATGCTGAGTGAATAAAGCCAAGTAGAGAAAATCAAGTATCACATGGTTTCACTTACTTGCGGTGCATGAGGGGTAACCTGGAGGACAGTGGGAGAAGGAAAGTAAATGGGAAGTAGGGTAATCCAGGGAGAAAAATGAAACATGAGAGACTTTGGACATAGAAACAAACTGAGGGAGTTGGAGGGATGGGGGTGGAGGGATGGGGGAGCCTGTTGGTGAGGTCTGGGGGCACCTATTGCGTGGAGCACTTGGTGTGGGGAATGGGGAATGAATCTTGGAACACTGGAAAAAAAATTTAAGTAACAATTTAAAAAAAGGAGGAAGGAAGCACAAACCTCGGCGTGAAGGTCCCCAATTTTTTTTTTAAGATTTTATTTATTTATTTACCAGAGAAAACCACAGCTAGAGAGGGAGAAGCAGGCTTACGGCTGAGCAGGGAGCCAGATATGGGGCCTGATCCCGGGACTCCAGGTCATGACTCGAGCCGAGAGCAGATGCCCAATGACTGAGCCACCCAAGCACCCCAAGGGTCCCCAGTTTTCTTGATATTAAGAGCTACAGCAAAGCCGCACCCCACATTCTATGTCTCCAAGGTGTCAGGGTGGAGACTGACCCCATACCTCCATGTAACTTCTGGGAAAGGATACTAGGAAACTATCTTAAGGATGCTGCCAGATTAACAGGGACTCAGAAACCAAAGGTCTGGCCCTCAGACATTGCAATTATGATGACTGGGCAAAGGGGAAAGGGTGACTGCCCAACCCACAGGGAAGAGTCCACCAAAGAGGATACCCCTGAAGGGCAAAGAACACACAGGAAATAAGAGAGAGTTGAAGTATGTGGGACCCAATACAGTCCGTCAGTGTGAGGGTAGTTCCGAGTAGTTTCGCAGGTGTCAAGATTCCTCGAAAACTTATTTAAAGTTTTATAAGAGAAGGGGTAATGTAATTACAAGACTTGAGATCGGGGCACTTGGGTGGCTCAGTCGTTACGTGTCTGCCTCCTGCTCAGGTGATGATCCCAGGGTCTTGGGATTGAGCCCCTCATCCCTCTCCCTGCTCAGCGTGAAGCCTGCTTCTCCCTCTCCCACCCCCCTGCTTGTTTCCCTCTCTCTAGCTGTGTCTCTCTCTGTCAAATAAATAAATAAGAACCTTAAAAAAAAGAAGACTTGAGATCAGTTATTACTTAGATATCAGATCATGCCATCCTGGCAAAACTTTGCAGTCCTGGGCTCCTTTGAAGCTTGAGGAGTAGTAGTGTGCTAGAGGTGTAAACACAGTCCCCTGCTGAATGAAGATGCCCACAGTCGTAGGAAAAAATGGAAAGATCGCCAGCCTTTCACCATTCCTTCCTATGCAGTCACCAGCCCCTGAGAACGCTCCCGCTTCCCACAGATCATTGCCTGCTTGACCTCCTTAGCACGCTCCAGGTTTTGCTTCCTAGCCTATCTATAAAACCTTCTACTGGACTTCACACCATGTCTGAGATGTTGCCTTCGGTGTCCCTTTGCTCTCCATCCCAAAGCTGTCACCCAGTTCTTCCCACCACAGTTCAGCCTGAAACCCAGGAGGCCCATTCAGACAAGATAAGAGGAACTCGGGCAGGAAAATACCCGCTACTGAATAACCAGACAGTAAACACCACAGAGGACTGAGTGAGCCACCAGAAACCCAAGAATGATGTGAAGAGTCCTCAGGATCCAATTGTGCAGATTATCAGGGTCAAAAAAACATTGTCATCATCAAGATGGACAAAGGCATCTCAAGAATTGGAAAGGCCTGGGAAAACCAGAACAATACACAAAGGCTTAAAGTATCCATTATATGGGGTGATCCTATATACCTGATTAGGGTTTTAGTTCCCTGAACACAGCTCCAACCTCTAGGATGGGGTTCTACATATCTGATAAGTCTGTTCTGCTATCAAGTATCTGGTTAGTTAAACCAGTTCCATCATTACAACAAATTAATACATAGTCTTATATATTCCAAGTATGTAGAAGCTTGACGACCATTTAATTCTCAATTGTTTATTTGATGCCAGGCATGAGTATAGGCATGGTAATACTGAAGATATCTACTCCAATCAGTAGGAACAGTCACGGTGGCCCAATACAATAGTCACTGGCCAGCACAGTACATGGCTCCGGGGCACCACACTAGCTAAATACACCCTGCATAGGAGACGCTCCAGAGAAGCTTCTTTATTGAATGTTGGGCGTGTAGTTACGAGTTACATTATATGCCAACAATTAATAATTTCCCTTGTCATTAATAATTATAACATTTGTAATAGGTATGAATTAGTAGATGAGTTCTAACTGAAGTAGCCATGGATTAGTGAGCTTAAACTGCCTTCTTTTTAATGGGCCAATAAGAAAAAAATCTGTTTGGAATATAAACTGGAAGTGATTACTTGCAAGGTTGAAATCTGTGTGTTATAAGGAGAAAAAAAACGTTACTAATTTTAAAAATGGAAACTTAAAGCAGCCAGTCTCATACTCTAAGGGAGGGGCAAAATTTGAAGGAGTGAGGGGGAAATTTGCTTTGTTTGTAAGATACTCCCGGTGGGCATTTGGGGCTGAAAGTGTGGGCTGAAGGTTGTACTAGAGAGAATGACTGAGACCAGGGAAAATAAACTACTCGGCAGAGTAAAAGAGTAGCCTTTGAACTTTGTATTGAACAGCCTGATAGGCAGAGATGGGACCTCTGAGCTCAGTTATGAACAGGCAGAGACACCATCTTTGAGAAGAAAGCTCCCAACTCATCAACCCAGCAGCAGGCTGGGACCCCAAGTGAGATGTGATCCGGGAAAGATCCCCTTTAATGGGGCTAGTCAATTGGGGGAAGAGTTTTAAGGTATCTCTGTTCTGCCTTATGATCCTTTTCGGCAGTCCCAAGATCTCATTCTGAGGCTGTTAACACCATTGGTACTGTTGAGGAGCACTGGAGTGTGTGCAGGGCATGGGGGGGGGGGCTGTGACCTCCCCCACACTGCGCCTCTGGACACACTCTGTCTCTGGGAATGCCATGGGGACATGCTGTTAAGGAGCACCTGGAGTATGTGCAGGGTGTGGGGGGCTGTGACCTCCCCCTATACCACACCTCTGAACACACTCTGTCTCTGGGAACGCCGTGGGGACAGCAGCTTCTTACTGATGGAGGACTGTAACTCCAAGGGCCGCATTATCCGTGACTACGACCTCAGAACTAAGAGGGAGCTGGGCCTGATGGTGGAGAAGCAGGCTAAGTATGGATCAGTCCAGGAGCAGACCTGAGCGAAGTCCGCTTTTCCCCAAATAGGCTTAAAGATGGAGCAGGGACTAGGGGTAAGTGGACTTCACTGCTCTATGGGCTGGCGATCATCAGTGGGGGGACATGAGCGTACACACACGGGAGAGAGAGACTGAGAGCCTAGGAGGTGCCTGTGTGGTATAAAGTAGCCCAACCACCAACTAAAAGTGAAAACTGACAAATGGAGGATTTCAGGTACTTATCAAAAAACATTCTTTCACTGAGAGGCTTTTGCAGAATTCAATCACACTGAAAAATGGAAGCAAAGTAAGAAAAAAACTTCCTGCGTCCACACGATAAGATATCAGGGCTTTCCAGGAAGACTAGAAATCCTAGGCTCATAGAATACCAATATGAACAGCAGGCCATCAAAACAGCTCCCAAAACAGGAGTAAGTAGCCCTCCCCAGCTGTGCACATAAAGGAAAGGTGTGTTAACAGCCTTGGACTCCAGAAAAGCACACAAGAAAATGAAACATCACTGGGGCATAATGTCAAAACTGCAGCTAAGGCTGCCTCGACTTCTCTGCCACCTGCAAAACTTCATCCTGGAGATCTGTTGTGTAACAAGCAAACAAAACTGGGAGCTGGAATTGTACATACAGGAGAGGAAGAGAAAGTCTTCCTCTGTGTGTGTGTCTGTGTGTGTGTGTAAGGATAAAATATAGAAGCACAAAGATACATTTATTATGTTGTTCCTTTTGTTACTTCTGTAAACTTGCCTCCTTTAGATGCTATGCTAGTCTAGATGTCAGTTACAATAACATTAGAGATCTTAACATACCCATTCCTTTATTCATTCACTAAATGAACATGTCTTCAACACCCAGTAGGCACCTAGTACCCTTCCAGGCAGCTTCTCATAGTTGCAGTTATTTCCTAGAACTCTGTAAGATGTATAAATCCTCTTTTTTTTCAACAAGAAAACCGAAGTTCAGTTGCCACTGTTGCAATGGCTGAGTGGTTGAGGACTTAAGGCTGGGTCTCCTGATGCAGGGACACCAGCTTGCATGCAAAGGACACTTTAAGCTGTAGCCCTGTAGGACAACAGCTCCCAATCTTTTTCACTTGATTCCAAATTCCACTGAGCACCAGATCTGCCTAAGTATAAAAATTATATACTATTTTTAAGAGCTTATTTAAGAAAAGTTTGTTGACAGCCACCTATGGGACTTGCATACATTTTAACACCAAGTACTTATTCTCAAGTTGCTCACAATACTGATGGGAGAGAAAAAGATAAGCAAAAACAAAATTGTAGCACTGTGTGATCATTTAAATAATGGGAATAAATGCCAGAGACAGCAGTGACCAGAGTCCATGTAATGACCTCAGCTCAGGGATTTGGAGGGGAAATAAATCATGTAAGACATTCACAGGAAAAGTAACAGTTAAGTTTAGTCTTGGTGGAAAAATAGGAATTTCCAAAGAGAACAAAGGAAAAAAAGATATTCTAGGAAGAAAGGAAAAGCCTTTGCCAAGGTGCTGGAGTGTGAAACCTCAGGGCTGGCGGATTTGCAGATAGTGTTAGAGGGGGACATGGCATGAGGGTGGAATGGGGATGAAGGCAGGCCAGGCAGCCAGGAGTCACACAGTGAGGGGTCTTGGGACACATGTTGGGAGCCGTGCTAGAGGAGCTGGAGCTCATTCTCAGCTGTATCCAAAAGCTGCAAGTAGGCGACTTCTCACCCCCGCATAGGGGCTCACACACCTCCCAGGAAAAATAGTTGAACCCCATCCAGCAGTGAGGTTTGAACATGTGCTAACATGTCTGATGACCTCCAAAGACAGCAGATGGACTGTGTGGTCTAATGAATGTTGCTGGGAGTAGAATTTAAAAGTCCTTATCACAAAGAGGAAAAAAAAAGAGAAAGTTTTTGTAGTGATATGAGGGGATGAGGTTAATCACATTTATTTTGGTAATCATTTTGTGATATATGCATGTCAAGTCATTAGAAGTCACACCTTATACTTAGACGACAAGGCTGTGTGTCAATTATTTCTCAACGAGACCAGAGAAAGAAAAGGACAAGAGATGAAATGAAGGATGAAAAGGAAGTTTCTATGAGAAAAGGAAGAGGTTGGCCAAATGAAGCAAAGCCTGAGGATCAGAGTGGAGTGGGGATCTCTGGATGTGGTGTGGTGGCTTCTTCTAGAACCTCTTCTCACCTCAGGTTCTGCTGAAGCTGCATTTAGGAATTTAAAGGACTGGATCGTGAGTTCATGGGGAGGCATAAACTCTTCTGGAAGTCTGTTCAAATGAAGGAGACCAAGGAAGTGGATTTTAGGAGTAGAGAGATTTGCTTTGCCTTGTATCTTTTTCTACTGCTTGGATTTTTCACTTTTAATCACATACATGGAGTTGCTATTCAAAGACTTTAAGAAATACATATTCTTTTTTTTTTTTTTTTTTTTTTGTAAAAAAATTTTATTTATTTATTTGACAGAGAGAAACACAGCCAGAGAGGGAACACAAGCAGGGGGAGTGAGAGAGGGAGAAGCAGGCCTCCCGCCGAGCAAGGAGCCCGATGTGGGACTCGATCCTGGGTCTCCAGGATCATGACCTGAGCCGAAGGCAGTCGCCCAACCAACTGAGCCACCCAGGCGCCCCAAGAAATACATATTCTTAAAGGGAAAAAGTTGTATCACTAACTAGGGTCCAAGCAACAGCATTGTTGAACAACCTTTGAATAAAACAAGGAGAAAATATCCTTCTCAATGCAACAGGGCCTTTTTGGGTGTTGAATCTCTGGCACTGGTGTAGGGTCAAAGCCCATTGGTGGTAGAGTAGGTATTTCAGCTTCACTGCCTGTAACAGTGTCAAGAACAAAGGGGAACAGAAGGGAGCAGTCTCATCACAGTTAACTCCAGCAGTGAGTTTTCCTCTGTAAAACTTTTATATTCAGGTCACATTGCTGGGACATTCAAATAAAGTATACCTAGAGAGGAGCATTTTCCTTCTTGTTTGGAAGATGAAAGGGATAATAACAGGGGCCAGTGCTGTGAGGAGGACTGATAAATACTGCCCGGTGGTGGGAGGAATCAGAAGAACATCAGAGGCCCTCCAAGTCTTTGGATCCCCAAGCAAAATCAAGGGGAAAATAGTCGTAACTCAGAGCAGTATCTCATGGAGTTTGTCAGGGCTGTGGAAGCCACAGTAACAATGACTGGGAATGTTTCGTGTACACATGGAAGGAAGCACTCTTGGAGGTCTCAGAAATAAATAAGAGAGAATCTGATTTGGGGATGGGAGTTAGAGATGTGCAATAAAGCCAAGGGAGACCTAAAGGTACAGTCCCTTATGAATAGTAACATTAGCCACAAGCACAAGGTAATGGATTGCTTTTACAGGACAGGGTATCTCTGGCTTTTATCCCCATGACAGAGAAGATGGGCAGTTCAGAAGTGGGACCTTAAATCTACCCTAATTTATTTTTTAAGCTCTATGAATTATTCAAAAATTTTGGCAATTTATTACTAGTGATAAATTACCTATGTGAATTCAATCACTGATTGGAACCACTAAGGTAAAATAAGAACAAAGTTAAGAACAACCTGAACCAGGCGCCTGGGTGGCTCAGTGGGTTAAAGCCTCTGCCTTCGGCTCAGATCATGATCTCAGGGTCCTGGGATCAAGGCCCGCATTGGGCTCTCTGCTCAGCACAGAGCCTGCTTGCTCCTCTCTCTCTGCCTGCCTCTCTGCCTACTTGTGATCTTTCTCTGTCAAATAAATAAATAAAATATTAAAAAAAGAACAACCTGAATCAATTAGGAACATGTTCAGTTCCATGTGATAAAAATAGCCATTCCAGGGGCTAAAGAAATAAGACTTCTATTTCTTACATGACAAGAAGTTTAGACATAGACAATCCAGTGCTGATATCAGGGCTTACAGTAACCATGGAGACCCAGGCTCCTGCCATCCTCTGATTTTGTCATCTATGGCAGATTGCTTGCCAAGATGACCACAACAGTTGCTCCCATTCCTGGATACATGTTCTTTAATCTGAGCTGGCCATGCGGCTTGCTTTGACCAATAGCCTCTGGCAGAAGTTTCTCTGTGTCATTTCTTAGCCTTACCCTCAAGGAGGCTTGGAGCATCTTCTCTCATCATCTCTCCCTGAAAACATCATTCCTAGTAGAGAAAGGGAAAACAGATAGAGAAAAAGACCAAATGAAGAAAGAAACCATATGGAGAATGAAGCCAGATGGAGACTCAGCTAGCCCAGCCTTTACAGACATCTCCACCGAGGTTCCAGACATGTGATTGTTGAAGCCGTCCAGGACCCACCAACCTTTAGTCAAGTCCCTATTGTACACAACCCCAGGGAAAGACCTGTAAAATAACCACCTATTTTAGCCCTCCAGAGAGAATTATGAGCAAATAAATGATACTGTTTTAAGCCACTGTCTTGAATGATGTGTTACATGGCAATAGACAGCTGAAACATTATCCTTTGTGTTTCATTTCTGTTTTGTGATCAGCAAGATGTCTTCTGCCTCAAAAGTATGTCCAAGGGAAGAAAAATCAAAGGTAAACTGTTGATGCCAATCACATGTGACACCTGCAAAGGATTTCCCATCAGCTCCATCCCATGACTTGTGCATACATCTAATTGAGTGGCATTGGGCCACATGCTGCAAGGTGGTCTGAGGCGGTGAGCTGGGTACATTGCCACCTGAGAAATTGGAAGGTGGCTAGTCAGTAGGTATTTAGCAATAAGTACCAAGTCATTGCTGATAGAGAGGGGGGAAAAGGAACCCCTGAAGTCTGTTGGCAGGAAAATGATGTGAGGAGAGCTGCATTTTAGAAAGATCTCCCTGGAAGATGTATGAAGGAGAAATTAAAAGGGGCTGGACTGGAGGCAGAAAATCAGGTTGCTATAATTGCCTAGGCAAAATGAAAATCTAAGCAAGGCTGTGATAGTGGAGATGGGGAGAAGAAGATGTTTAAGGAGGAACTTCAGACTGATTTGATGTAAAGAATGAGGAAGTAGGGATTCTATTTGGCTGGAATGTTTTGGTGAATGATGGAACTAAAAATAAGTGTTGTTTTTTACATACAGTCAATTCTCATTATTCATGGTAATTATGTTCTCTAGGTCACTGCAAACCCTAAATTAATGAATACTGAACCATTACTCCTAGGGGAAATGCAAGGTTAAATTCCTGCAAGTTTCTGGCCACAACTTTACATCAATTAATCAATACATAACATTGTTTAATGTACATTTCTCTTTAAGAACTCCTTGTTTTATATATTTTGTTGGTTCATTGACATTGAACTTATAGCTAATAATGCTGTAACTCATGTCTGAATGAAGCTTGTCTAACACATGTGTTTTCTCCATAAAGCACATCACAGCCTCCTAGTGCTTAGGAACTCTGGACAGCACATCAGCACTAAGGTTAGGGGCCATTTTAAACAGTAAAATCACCAAGAAAATGCACAAAAATGCAAAAACATGGCAATGAATAGGCAGTGAAAAGGAAACTTACTTACAGTATGAGAGCTGAACTAAGGTGGGGAGTTAACATTGTTCAACCTTAGCTGGGAACATGCTAACAAAATTGTTTACTGCTCTGCCCATGTCCCTTGATGACTAAAAAACTATTAATTTGGGGATTACAAATAAATTTTATCTAGTAAGTAAATTCACAGAAACAGAATCTGCAAATGATGAAGACCAACTGCATTTAACTTGACATGGCCACGGGACACCCAAAAAACAATTGAATATACCAGTCTAGAGACAGGCTAGGATAATCTGGGCTACGAGTCAGATATTTCACACCCTTGCTCAAAGCCCTGCAATGCTTTGTATTGTAGCAATGTGCTTTTGATCACACAGATCAAAAGCCAAAGTCTTTACCATGGCACTCTGGGCCCTACATGATCGACCCACCTCCCATTTTCATTTGAGCTCATCTCCAACTTCTCTTCCCTGAGATCACTCTGCTCTAGCCACACAGCCCTACTTCCCATTCCTTGAACTTGACAAGAATGTACCTCAGGGTATTTGCACTGTTAGTTCCCTCTGCCTGGATGCTCTTCCCAAAGACAACGGTATAGCTGACTCCCATAGTTCCTTCCGAGCTTTGCTCGAATGTCATCTTCTCAATGAGGACTACCATGCTCATCTCATCTGAAATCATAACCTCCCCCTTGCCGTCTGTGTCCTTCCATCCTGCTCACCCTGCTTTGCTTTTCCTTTTCTCTTTAATATATTTCATGATTTTCTTATTTAATTATGTTTATTGCTTATTGTCTGCCCCTCTTCCTACCCTGCTACCAGAATGCAAGCTCTCCAAAGACAGATCTGAGTATGCTTTGGTCATTGTATCCTAAGAACCTAGGCTAATGGTTGACACAGAGTAAGCAATATAATACTCTCAGAAATATTTGTTAAATAAATGAATAAACAAAAGAAATATGAATGGGGGATCATTAGGATATAAATCATAGTTAAACAATACATGGAGGTAAGAACACTGGGAGTGAAACAAGAAGAGGATTGGGGACATAACCCTTGGGAACACCAGTGCTTAAAGCAAGCAGGGGATGATGAGCCAAGAAGAGACACAGAGCAGAGTGGAATGGAAAGAGGAGAAGCAGTAGTTAAAGTAGTGCCTCACAAGCCCACCGAAGAGATACCTTTAAGGAAGGAAACTGGACTAGTTTAAAATGTCACAAACTGAAAAATCCTCATCCAATCAATTAAAAAACAAATCACTGCAGAGGCACCTGGATGGCTCAGCTGGTTAAGCATCTGATTCTTGATTTGGCTGAGGTCATGGGAATAAGCCCTGTGGGACTCTGTGATGAGCACAGAGTTGGTTTGGGATTCTCTTTCTTCCTCTCCCTCTTCCCCTCCCCTTGTTGGTTCACTGTCTTTAAATTATATAGATAATATAATATATATAAATAAAATCTTAAAAAAAAAACAAAAAAAAAAGAAAAAAATCACTGCACACTTTCCATGTACCAGGCACTGTGGACATTGGGACATTTGCTGAACAATGCCACATAAGGAATGTGACTGTAGAGACAATGTCATTGCTCTACCTGGCCCCCCTGGTTTCACTTTTTGTCACTGTAGCAATGTGCTCTCCTTCAGTATCCCTTTTGCTTCTAAAACTCAGCAGTGAGACAGCCGCACAGACATGCTTGTCCACACACTCACACACAAGAGAGCTGGAATCATGGGGGTTTACTTTATCCATGGCAGCACTTGACCAGTGACCTATACAAGTGGGGATGCCACAGCCCATTGCTCCCATAGAGTGATGCTGGAGCATCACCTATACTCCAGAGCTCCCTAAAGGATCAGACTGGAGTCACCCTCCCAGATGTCCCTTGAGGACAGGCCTTTGTTTGGTTCCCTCCCCCTTGCTGTCCTTCTCTCCCAAATCCCTGCCAGGCTCCCCAGGGAACACTTTCTTTAGAACATCACCTATCTTTGAACTCTAATGTTAGAGTCTGCTTCTGAGACCTTTAAGGTGCTCACTCTCTAGAAGGGAGAGGAGCAAGTGAATAGTAAGTGCAGTATGAAAAAAGTGGGGGAGACAGACAATGCCATGGGAACAGATGTGGTGGGCACAGGTTCTAGACTTATGGGAACAGAGAGGGTTTCCAGGAACCAAAGAAGCCTATGCTAACACTGCAGAGGTGGGAGGGGATCAACCTAGCAACTTGGGAGAGCATTTCTGACAAAGGAAGCAGCTGGGCAAAGATCCTGAGAAAAGGAACAACAGAGTGAGTTAGGGAAATTACAAATAAATCTGTACAGCAGGAACTCCACATGTGACGAGGGACTGGCAGGAAGGAGGGAGCAAGGTGGGGAATGGTTATATCCAAGTGGTGCTATAAACCAAGCAAAGCGATTTAGAACATCTTTGGGGGCCTGAAGTGCCTTTGAGGATCCCTTTGGAGACAGTGGAAAAAATGGGTTTAAAAGGGGCAAGACACAGGATGTAGAGACCAGTGAGGAAGCTGTTGAAATGATCCAAACCAGAAATGATGACAGCCTGGAATAAAGTAGAAGTGGGGCCAGAGAGAGCAAATGAATTCTAATTGGGAGTCCATTGATGATATGGCAAGGGCAAGGCCAATGAACCAGGATGAATGGGTGGACAAGCTTTGGAAAGTAAAAATAAAAGCAAGTAAAAATTATATTTCTTCAGAAGGTTGGCCAAGGGAGAAAGAAAATTCAGGATTAAAAGAGGGTGGGATGGGGTGGGAGGGGTGGCGTTAAGATGGAAGAGAGTTGAAGCACCTTTATAGGATTACCAGGACACGCCTTTCCAAGTGTCAGCCTGCGTCTCCCTCTACCTTTCTTGCTTACATTTTCTTTTTTACCTTCATGACCTTTTGTGATGGATAGTGTCTTTATCTTGTGAGCAAGAAATGTTAGCTGCAAGAAGATACAGGGACGTGAAAAAAAAAATAAATAAAATACTCTTCAATTTCAGACTTATTCCAAACATTCTTTGGAGATCATTTGCTTTTTCCAGTCTGGGTCTTATAAAAAGGCCAAGATGGCACAAGTGGTCCTGTTATGGCTGCAGAGGGCAGAAGCCTGGAGGAAAAGCTCAATTAAAACCCTGCTTTCCTCAGCCTGTTAATGGGTTTGACATTTGCAGCGGTTTTGTGGGCAACAATGCTTGCCATTGTGCACCCCACAAACTGGGAAACGTTTTTTGTTGCAGGCTGAGAGAGCACCAAACAAAAGGTCTCCTCCAGCAGCATAACCTCTCCTGTTTGAAGGGTTGTTGACATGCCACCATCGACCTCCTCCTGTGCTTTACCCTCTCCTCTGAACCTCCCCTGACTTGACACCTTGGACAGCTCCTTCCAGGTGACTCCAAGGGGAAAAATAACAGCTGCCTGCAGGCCCTCCTGCCTCCTCCCTCATAGAAATGATTCCTCACTCGAATTTTCTAAAACCCAAAGAGGTATCTGGTTACCTCAAAAAATGTAAAATCTTTGGCTAATTTTCAAAAGGTAAGAGTGATTGACAGTACAAAGGAAAGTGTTTTCCATGAAAATGCAACTGGACCTTTGCCTAGTATTTCTACAGTTTCCAAAACACTGTAGATATATGATCTTATTGGATCTTTGCAATAATTCTGTATTTCTCCCATTCTAGAGACAAGAAAGAGGAGACTCAAATATTTCCGTTTTATTTCTGCTTGTTTCTGATGTTTTCTTTTTTCACACTGCTGTGAAAATGAATAGGATAAAAAAATTAAGGCAGCACAACTTGCAGATGGCTGGGAAGGACTATGTCCTTATAAAAAAAGTTTCCAATAAAACCTGGACAAGGTAGGTCAAGGCAAGTGATGATCTGAGGCAAAACTGTGATGAATCACCTTTGGTGGCCCCTAGCACCTTTTTGTCCCCTACCTTCCAATGTCCAGGACCCTCATTTTCCCCTTTTGCTAACCAAAGCAACCCTTCTATATTGCCCACATGAGCAGCACCCTACACTCTGACCTCACTATGTCCTTCCCTCCTCTCAAAACTTACCTGTGTCTGCCCCTTCACTTCTATCTATGTGACTCATCGATTCCAATCTCATCATTAAACTTCCTGGAAGTGCCCTTCACTCTAAGAGTCATGATTCTCTGCATGTGTGCTAAGATAATTAAGATCAAAATTCACTCCAGTGTTACCCGTTCTTGATAGTGCTACAACCTTGACAGGGGCTCTGTTGACTCAACATGAACTCCACACTGATATCAGAGTTTCAGGCTAACAGGCATAGGTATTACTGGGTGGGCGCTGAGACTATTTCCAGCTTCCTTCAGTCAGAGCATCACTGACTATCCATCACCTGACCACGATGATGGCCAGTGGCCAAAAATAATCTCTCAAAATAAAAACAGCCCATGAAATTTAAAAAAGCTCATCCAGATAGTTTTGAGTTTGCAAAGGTTCATCAACATAGTCTTTGCTATTTCTGTCCATGGATAAGTCTACCTAAGTGATCTATGATACCTTTTCAGATACTCATTGTGGGTGCTTATGCCTGGGTCCAAGAAATCAACATCTGATCAGGCTCTAGTAGCTACAGCTGGCTCTGGGGAAGAGGTTACTTGCAGTAGCCAGAACGGGGGGTGGGGGGGAATGTCTGTAAGCGTGTCCTAAGGAATGCCAAATCAACATCGGATTGGTTAGATTTTGTCACCTTCCAAAAAATAAGGGAGAGCATAAAATAAAGAATAAGGAACAGAGGTAACAAAGAAGCTGTTGGGATGAAGAAGTGTTCCATGAACAAACAAGAGAGAGAAGTCAACAAGTCCAAGAGAGTTCAGCCACAGCAAGAGACATCTCTAAAGGCAAGGAAAATATAAGGAAATATGAACTATTGGGACTTTATCAAGATAAAAACTTCTACCTGACAAAGGAAACCATCCAAAAAAATTAAAAGGCAACCCAAAGAATGGGAGAAGATATTTCAAAATGACATAACTGCTGCTTTCCAAGATCTATAAAGAACTTCTCAAACTCAACAACCAAAAAACAAATAATCCAGTCAAGAAATGGACAGAAGACGTGAACAGACACTTCTCCAATGAAGACATCCAAATGGCCAACAGACACATGAAAAAATGCTCCCCGTCACTTGCCATCAGGGAAATACAAATAAAAATCACAATGAGATGCCTCCTTATACCAGTTAGAATGGCTAAAATTAACAAGTCAGGGAACAACAAATGTTGGTGAGGATATGAAGCGAGGAGAACCCTCCTACACTGTTGGTAGGAATGCAAGCTGGTACAGCCACTCTGGAACACAGTATGGAGTTTCCTCAGGAAGTTGAAAATAGAACTACCTCCTGACCCAGCAATTGCACTACTGGGTATTTACCCCCCAAATACAGACATATTGAAAAGAAGGGGCATCTGCACCCCAATGTTCATAGCAGCAATGTTCATAATAGCCAAACTGTGGAAGGAGCTGAGATATCCTTCAACAGATGAATGGATAAAGAAGATATGGTATATATACACAATGGAATATTACTCAGTCATCAGAAAGGATAAATACTATTTACATTGACATGGATAGAACGGGAAGGTATTATGCTAAGTGAAATAAGCCAATCAGAGAAAGACAATTATCATATGGTTTCACTCACATGTGGAATATAAGGGACAGCATGGAGGATTATAGGGAAAATGAGGGAAAACTGAATAGGAAGAAATCATAGAGGGAGACAAACCATGAGAGATTCTTGACTCTGGGAAACAAACAGGTTTGCAGAAAGGAAAGTGGGTGGGGAGATGGGATAACTGAGTAATGGGCATTAAGGAGGTCACATAATGTGATGGCTGTTATATGCAACTAATGAATCATTGAACATTACATCAAAAACTAAAATTTATATGTTGGCTAAATGAATTTACACTGTTGGTGGGAATGTAAACTGGTGCAGCCGCTTTGGAAAACAGTGTGGAGATTCCTTAAAAAATTAAAAATAGAGCTACCCTATGACCCTGCAATTGCACTACTGGGCATTTATCCCAAAGATACAGATGTAGTGAAAAGAAGGGCCATATGTACCCCAATGTTCATCACAGCAATGGCCACAATCACCAAACTGTGGAAAGAGCCAAGGTGCCCATCAACAGATGAATGGATAAAGAAGATGTGGTACATATATACAATGGAATACTATGCCCCATCAGAAAGGATGAATACCCAACTTTTGTAGCAATATGGACTGGACTGGAAGAGATTATGCTGAGTGAAATAAGCCAAGTAGAGAAAGTCAAGTATCACATGGTTTCACTTATTTGCGGTGCATAAGGGGTAACCTGGAGGACAGTGGGAGAAGGAAAGTAAATGGGAAGTAGGGTAATCCAGGGAGAGAAACAAAACAACAGAGACTTTGGACACAGAAACAAACTGAGGGACTTGGA
>PITA01031399.1:0-15273 GCA_004023965.1 Spilogale gracilis
AACACATGAGATTTCAATGTATAAGACTTCGACTAAATGAGCTGCAGAAGAAAAATGGGTTACTGTGCTCATGGCTTAGTTTCTGAGAAAAGTGAAAATTCACCTTATCCAGTAAAACTGTCATGAATAAGAATGAAAGAAAGGGTTGCCTATTATCATAACGTTCAAGTAACTTTCAAGGCTGGACATTAAGGGAGGGTCACTCTAGTCTTGGCCTCTCGGAACACTCCATAGAGCCCAGCTACCCACGTGGCCTCAGGAAGGGGCCACATCAAAGAGAACTGAGGCCTCGGTCTACAAGCTTAGCTGATAGCGGGTCCCCATTGCCAGCCTATTTGGACCTTCCAGCCATCCCAGTCACTGACTGACACCAGGTAAGGCAGAACTCTCTGGTCAACCCCCTGAGTTTTGAGAAATAATAAATTATTCTAAAGTTACTCAGTTTAGGAGCAATTTGTTTTGCAGCAGTAAGTAACCAAAACTTCTGGGCTACTAGTTACATGGGCGTGGACATTTGGCAAAACTCATGGATTACATACTTATATTCTCAGCATTTTACTGTGTGTTAACTAAATCTCAAAAGGAAAAAAAAACATATTAGCAACCGTGAAACATAAGTGTATTAATTAATCATAGAAAACCAATGCAAATCAATATAAGAAATTTAAAGCCAATGCTATTAAAATCAGGAGCTAGAAAGGGGTGTTGTATGACTTAAAAATGCTTTCAAAGATTTTAACTAATTCAATATATAAGAAATTAAAATATGTATGTTTTGGAAAAGAAGAGAAAGAATAATTTTATCAGCTGGTGTTAAAATTATGTACGTAAAAAAAAAAAAATTATGTACGTAGGAAAATCCAGGTACTCTAATGACACAGTAAGTTGAGGGGATTAGCTGGTGATGAACAAGTACTAGTGGCTTTCTCTACATAAACAACACTAAGTTAGAAATGGAAATAAAAAATTAGGTATGCCATCTAATTCTCAGTAGCAACAAAAACATACAACAAAAATATACAAGCAAAGGTACAAAAACCAAATGCAGAAAGCCACAAAACTTTACTAAAAATAAAATTATACGTGGCTGGGAAAATATAATATGAAAATGTTAATCTTTCCAAACTATATGTGTACACACCACACACACACACACACACACACACACACTTTCTGTAAGAATCCCAACCTTTTTAATTTAGCTCATTCAAATTACTTGACTATTCACAAGGAAGGTTAGCTAAAATACTTTTGAGAACTAAAATGATGATTGCATGTCTGCTTTCTCACTCATTAAAATTTACTGTATAAAACTTCCTGAAATTGGTGGGGCAGAACAGAATCCATACACAAATCTGAGAATGTAAGGCAACTGATTTATGACAAAGTTGACCTTTAAATTCATGTGTTTATTCAGTATAAATACTAGCCTAAGTTGTTTTTTTTAAACAAAAGGAATGCAATATTATTATTCTCAGTCTCCACATACATCGAAGTATATTATTGACAGGTAAAAATGGAGGTATTTTAGATGGGGGAGGTTTATCAAGGGCAAACACACATATACACATACACACATATATATTTTCTTGATAGGTTCTTTTAAAAATGTGTGCATTGAGAGGAACTCACGGTCTCACAGTGCAACTTCTGAAGACCCTGCTGGGAACGGAGGAAGAGATGTTGTGCACATGTACAGACACATGCAAACACACTGATCTTATGTCTAGACTCTCTCTCTCTGGTATGTATGAATTGTTGCTGTGGGGAGGTCAAAGAAGGGGCTGGGAAAGGCAGTAAGGAAATAGAGATGCCAATGCATGCACCTGGAAGAAGGGGCACTCAGTCTGAAGTAGAGAGAAGAACAGGACACTTACTACTACCCTTTGTCTTTACAGCACCTGCCAATTAAAACTGATAGGCAACCACGACAGAATGGAAGTTTCTGAGCATTTGGTGCTTGTACTGAGTTTCTAGCACAGGTGGTGCATTTCATGTATTAAACTGAAGTAGTCATGAAGCCTTTGACCTTGAAGTTCTGCAGAAGAGTGTGAAATACTGTGCTTTCCCCCATTGTCATCCTTGGTGGGCAAACAGGTGGCTGAGATGCAAGGCGTTTGTGACTTTCTTCTTGGTTGAGGGTAAGCCTGTTCAGCCACAGTTTGATAGCAGTTATTATTGTATCTCTCATCTATGATTCCAGCAGCTCTCAGTCATAGCATTATCTTCTGTACCACTAGAAAAAGAAAGAAGACACAGCCAATAAACTTACTTTACCAATGTTCCTACTCAATGCATGGATGGACCCACCAGCTTCTTGGTGCTTTGGAATGCTTTTCATCTGTTCTGAAGGATGTGGCATGCCTTCCACGTTTAGTTGTGTTGTATTCGTGGCTGATATGCCATTATTGTGCATTGATCTTGGTAACAAAGTATGCCACAATTTTTTTCACCTGTGGATTTCCAAAGCACTCAGTTATTGCGTTGAAGGAAATATGAGATTGCAATCATTCCTTTGACAACAAATATTTGCTTGGTTAATATAAAATATATATTCCAGTGCTCCATTTCCATGCCTTTCTATAAGCACAACAACTTTCTTGTTTGATTGCCAAAATCATAGTGAAATCTTTCTGAAGATCTTTTCAACAACAAACTCTAGCTGTGGCTCTGACAATGCATATAATTCAGCCAGTTGCCACAGCGTTATGAACAGCCGAGGTGAAGTTGGTTTATGACAACTACAATGGTTCTAGCTGGCAGACATTGTTTGTGAGACACACTCTGATTTCACAAAATCTGAAACCATGAAGGAAAAATTGGTATGCTTCAGAATCGAAGAAATGCCTTGGATCTGCTTCATTTTAAAATTTGCTTTTCCTACTTGTGAACTTTTTACAGCAGCTCTGCCTCCACAGACATCTCCATTACCTGGCCCGTGTGTACATGCACTCTTGAGACAGAGCATTAGTTCAGTGGACAGTGATGCCTCCAGCAGCAACCCCCTGCCCTCAGCAGCAGGTCACTGGCCTGACCGTACATCCCACAGTCATGACCTTCACCGTAGGTTAAGGAACTGCCTTGTTTGGGCAGAGCAGCAAGAAACAATATTTTTTTATGTGTACAGGTTTTTTTATGAGGGCCCAAAAGGTAACTGCTCAGGATTCTAAGGGCTGAAAGTGAAGATTGCCAGGCTCATGAGACAGAGTCCATTAGGTTGGAACCTGGGGTCTCTAACTCTTGGTCCTTAGGCCTCTCCTATCCCTGCTTCTTCTGATTTCTTCTCATATAGACACTTGCTAGGGCACTCATTGACTATGGCTCTGGCCCATCACAGCAGCAGCAGCATGGGCCCAGATCTACAAGACCCAGATCTGATCACAGCCTTCTGAGTTTTGTAAAGTACACTTTGAAAGAGAAACCTGTTACTCTCCACCTAGCCCATGGGTGTGCCCTCTACTCCAGCTTTCCCCACCTCTAGATTGGATGTCCATCTTTTGTCAACTATGGTCAACTTCAGTGGGACCTGTGGTTGGGGGCAGAGAGATAACAACTGGCCTATCTGGGACAGGAATAGTGCAGCTATTGGAACCTTCGAACCTCAGAAAGATGCTGCATGGGCCCAGTTTCATGATCTGTTAATCCATCTCAAAGAAAAACTTAACTCCAATAGGAGCCCACTGTGGTTACCAGGCCATGTCTGGCTTACCAGTTATGACAGAGGAAGAGGAAAAGGGACATGGGTCTAATTTTTGGTTTTGATGTTGCTACTTTTGTTTGCTCTAGCCCTACATAAACCTATCAAACATAGGACACTTTTCCTATAAATGAAAAAGTCATCCTAGTTTGCCAACTAGCTCACCTGTCCAGCCTCCGTCTGGAGCCCAGAAATTGTAAAAAGTGGGAAGGCAAGAGGAGTGTGTAGGGGTGGAGGGTGGGGGGAGATTTCCATGGGTAGGCATGCATTGACATAGTGGTGGGTACTTTATGGCAGAATATTTCTTTTTAAGGAGTCATCATGAGCTTTCTTCCAATGAGCACATTTGCAGGGTGAGTAACATCACAGGCTGAATGCAGCACTCATATTGCCTGAAGGCAGATGTCCTCATAAATAGGACACCAGCCTTATGGAGGGGAAGTCACCTCTATCACAAACCCAGGGTATGACCTTGGTTAATGTCCTGGATGCATCCACACTTCTAACTCCCCCTACATGAAATGTGGGGGAATGGTGGCTTCTTGCCCAGCTAGCAGGATCCCTGCTTACAAAGAATGCTGTGTTGGGGAAATGAAGGTGCTCATGCAATTAACAACGGTATTCAAAGGTATCTTGGCTAAAAGCCCTGCTTGTTACAGGATTTCTGTCTTGGGTGCCCAAGGCTTTCTCTGCCCAAAGACTGGAACTGACAGTACTCTACGTTGCTAGCAGAAGCAGAAAAGACAAGGCAGGCTTTCTGGCCCAACAGACCCAAGAGATAGCTACGTGTTTCCTGCAGATGCTCGTACTCACAGAGGCACCAGCTTCGTATTCAACTTTCAGATGGTCCCCGCCTGGGATGGTTTGGTGAGAAATCCAGAGGCAGCAACCACAAACAGGATTTTCAGGGGTTCTGGGGTCCCCTGTTGTGAGCAGGTGCCTCCTGGATGGGCCACTGAAAACAAAGTTCTCAAAAGCCTGTGGCTGAGTTCGTGAAAAGAAAGTGAGTGGTTAGGGTCATTGCTGTTCCCTCAGTGGCAGAGAACTCCAGGGCTGGGTCCTTCATGACTCTGAAATGTTTATCTGAGGGTAGGGCAAGCCTCACAGCATCAAGGACATCTTACCCACCATGTTTCATCCCCCTACATCTCAGCTTCTCACAAAGATTTGGGGGCATTTGGAGAAGCATGGGCAGCACAAAAGGATACAAAGAAAATTTAATAAGGTGTAAGAATGAAAGAGATTCAGAATAAAGGAAAATGACAGGGAAGAAATGTGGGGCTGTTGGGGAGACACCAGGGCTCAGTGCCTTTTCCCTGGTGATGAAAGATTGCATGTCGTGGCATTTAATGGCTCTCCTTTGCAACCCCAGGGACTGGCAGAGGTCAGTTCTGGATTGTGAGTGGGGTCTGTTCTCTCCTCTCTATTCTCAAGTGGCCTGATTCCCTGCTTACCACCCAAAGGAAGCCACCTAAATCTACATAAACCTCAGAACAGAAGGGGTCAGGGTCAGAGGGCTGACCCGGATTCAGGAACCCAGAGTCCTACCTGGGGCCCTAGTGGGGACCAAGGCTGGAGAAACATGATCCTAGCTGATCCCCTCCCACTGTCCCGCCTTCCATTATCCATGTTCTTTCTCTGACACAGTTGTGTCTGCTGGAGTCATGAGGTGGGAGGGTGTGGAGGTGGCCAAGTGGAGGTTGACTCTACAAAAGTCTACAAAACAACAATGTGGCATGGAGCGAATTTGTTAGTCTTCTCAAACGTATTATAGATGAAGCTAACATGACTTCTTCTTAAGAAGATCCGTATCAGGGGTGCCTGGGTGGCTCAATCGCTAAGTGTGTGCCTTTAGCTCAGTTCATGATCCCACCCAGGGCCCTGGGATTGAGTCCTGCATCAGGCTCCCTACCTAGTGGGGAGTCTGCTTCTCCCTTTTCCACTCCCCCTGCTTGTGCTATCGCTAGCTCTGTCAAATAAATAAAATCTTTAAAAATCAATATCATTTGAGTTAAATAAGCTAATGTACATTAATTTAGTTTATTAACTTATTTACAAGGGCCTACTCAGTTAGTTGAAACAGAACCTGAACACAGAAACTCCTAGGTGACTGGAAAGTTGGCATCTGGGTACTGGACTGCAAGAGAGATGAAGAGATCTGTAGAGAAGTTCTGTTCCGTGATGGTTAGTGCTTGGGTGTGGGAGACAGCGCTCTTTCCTTGACTTTGGGTAATCTACCAAACTTCCTGTAGGATCAGTTCTCTCCTCTGAAAAAGGAATACAGCAATCCTCTCTTATCTGCAGGGGAAACCCAGTGGATGCCTGAAACCATGCACGGTGCTGATCCCTACCCGTAGCTTTTTCCTATACATATATACCTAGGATAAAGTTTAATTTATAAATGAGGCACAGTAAGAGAATAACAATAATAACTAATAATAAAATGGAATAATTTTAACATACTACTGTAATAAAAGTTACATGAACACGGTCTCTTTCTTTCTCTCTCTCCCAAAATATCTTACTGTGTTGTACTCACCCTTCTTCTTGTGGAGATGTGAGCTGGCGAATGCCTGCCTGATGAGACGAAGTGAGGCAAATGAGGTAGGCACTATGACAAAGTGTTGGGCTGCTGTTGACTTTCCCGTGATCCCTCAGGAGGACCTTCACATGCTTCTGGACCACGCTTGACCGGGGGTTACTAAAACCCCAGATAAGGGGAGAATGCTGTAATCATGGTTACAACCTTTATGATCGTTAGGGCGTTAAAAGACCTGATGTATGAAAGGCATTTAGAACTCTGGTTGTCATGGTAAATGCCCAGTGAACATAAACTATTGGTACTACGTTACTAGACATTGATTTTTTAAAAGTTTTTATTTAAATTCCAGTTGGTTAACATATGGTGTAAAATTGGTTTCCAGAGTAGAATTCAGTGCTTCATCACTTACATACAACACCCAGTTCTCATCACAAGTACCCTTCCTAATCCCCATCCCCCATCTAGCCCATCCCCCACCACCTCCCTCCATCAACCCTCAGTTCTCTATCCTTAAGAGTCTCTTATTGTTTGCTTCCCTTTCTTCCGCCCTTCCCCTATGTCCAACTGTCTTGTTTCTTAAATTCCACATACGAGTGAAATCGTATGGTGCTTGTCTTTCTCTGACCTATTTTGCTTTAGCATAATAAACTCTAGTTCCATTCACGACGTTGCAAATTGCCAACTGACATTAATAAAGCAGTGGCATTGACTTCCAGGAAATCATTAGTGATTCTTTGTGGTGCAAGATGTTATATATCCCCCCCTTGCATGAAGGATGAGCACTGTTCTCAGGAGCAGACTGAGGAAAGCCATGTTCTCAGAGACCTGGCAACAGTTTTAGTTAGAAACTGACCAAATAATACTCATATTTCACTTTACCACATTAAGGAGAAAATTGTGACTGAGGGAAAGTGCAGTAAGGAAGAGGACATCTACCTGACGTGTTCTCCCCTTGTCAACTCTCCCATCTCTGCTCTTTGTATGGAAGTGCCTCATGTCCTCGGTGGTGATGGGGCCCTGGGAAGTTTCCACAAAGCAGAATGCCAGCTGATGGGAAGGTAACAGTGGACAAAAACAAGGGCCAAATACCCTTTTCTGAAGATGACTGGTGTGTACAAACAGAAATTGTACCAATTCTGCAATGGAGGCTGAATTGGAGAAAGCCTGGATTATTCCATACCATTAAAGTGGGTGGGGCTTAGAGAGATAAGGCTGATTTACAATTAACATTAGATCATTTTCTACAAAATGTTTCATTTAAGAATGCTCAGGAGTTATTCCGCTGAACAGGTTAAACGGCTTCCCTAACAATTTCGTTCACACTATTACATTGCTCAAAAAACTGTTTCTTCTACATCAGCATTCCCCCAGTGGTTGGTCTCGGGATTCCTTTACACTTTACAAGGAAGGTATGGAGGACTGCCCAGAAAAGCTTGCTTCTATGGGCTATAGCTACTGATATTTAAGCTATTAGAAATTACCAGCAAGACATTAAAAATATGTATGTATTAATTTTCTTAAAATAACAATATACATTCATGTATGTTAACACATGTAACATACATAATATACATATTTTCCAAAACAAAAAAAAATGTTTTACAAAGCAAATTGACCTTTTTGTATTTATGAACTACTGTTGGTACAGGATGCAGAGCTTGGCTTCATAAGTCTTCATGATTTTGCAGGAATTCTGCTGAAAGCACTTCACTTTTTTCCACTCAGTATTTAGATTATATTTAGATACATGTTAATGGATTTTTTGGAGGCTTAATGCCAGCGTCTACTCTTCCAATTAATTAAGTGTCAACTCTGCAATTCCTGCAGGCTAACAGATTTACCTTCCAAAATGTGCTTCAGCCTGTTGTAATAAATGCTATGACCTTCTGCAATGGGAAATGGAAGCCTCTGGAGCAGGGGAAAGGTGCGGCATTTATCAGAGTGTTATGGATGGTTGCCAGGGACAGGCCTGAGCTATAGATCTGTCAGTAACAAAGCCAAGGGTCAAAGCACTTAATAAAGACTTTGGAGGGTAAACACAGAGAAGGAGAAAAGGAGGACATTCATCAATCAACAGTGATCTTTATGGTTCAGAAGCGATGAGCATACTACGTGACAAAGTAGATGTGGTTGTAGTCTTCAGAATATGCTTTGAGGGGACCTCTTCACCATTGCTCACTTCGCTTGGAGTCCTTCCCTAAGTCCGCCAGCCCCCACGGGACTGGGAGTGAGTGTCCCGTCGAGGCAGGTCGGCGCCACACAGCCGCTCTCCACACACTTCTGTTGGCCCTTGTCGCCTGTGTCCTGGGACTCGCACCCTTGATCTTCCTCCCCTGGGTTTCCTGAGCATACACATTTGCTCATTCATCTTTTTACAAATTATTTTGTTATTTTGATTTTGACCTGTGGTAAGACACAGATGCACAAAGTTTATCATCTAAATCATTTATAAATGTACAGGTCAGTGACATTAGGGACACTCAGGCTATTGTGCAACCGTCACCATCCTCCATCTCCAGAACTCTTGTCGACTTGTGAAACTTAAGGTCTGGACCTGTTGAAGGACGACTCCCCATCTCTCCTCTCCTCCAGCTCCTGGCAACCACGATCCTACTCTCTGTCTCTATAAGTTTGATTACTTTAGGTAGCTCATATAGGCAGGATCTTACAGTATTTGTCTTTTAGTGACTGGCTAATTTCACTGAGCATATGTCTTCAAGATTCACCCATGGTGTCATTGTGGTTAGAATTTCCTTCCTTTTTAAAGCTATGGATATGCCACTTTTTACGTATTTATCTGTCAATGAACACTTAGGTTGATTCTACCTTTCATGTATTGTGTAAATAGTGTTGCTGTGAATATGGTTCCATAAACATCTCTTTGAGACTCTGCTTTCAATTATTTGGGGAATATACCCAGAAGGGGAATTGCTAGATCATAGGGTAATTATTTTTCCTACCCTCCTCCTCCTCCTCCTCCTTCTACTTCTTTTTCTCCTCTTCCTCCTCCACCTTCTTTTTCTTTTTAAAGATTTTATTTATTTATTTGTCAGAGAGTTCAAGCAGGAGGAGCATCAGAGGGAGAAGCAAAGTCCCTGCTAAGTAGGACTCTATCCCAGGACCCTGGGATCATGACCTGAGCTGAAGGCAGACACTTAACTGAATGAGCCACCCAGATGTCCCTGGATCATAGGGTAATTCTATTTGTAATGTTTTGAGGAAACTCCATACTGTTTTTTATAGTGTCATATCATTTTACATTCTGTGTAATGTGTCCCAGTTTTCCCACATTCTTCAATACTGTTGTCTTCTGTGTTAGTAGCCACCTTAACGGGTGACTTACTTATCTCTGTATTCTCCACAATAGCACACAATACAGTGCCTGCCCAAGGGATGACCACAATGAGTGGCTCCTAAATGGAATGCTTTTTTGTTTTAGGCACATATTGAACCAACTCTCCCTCTGATCAGCCTGCTCAGTCTCATTAAAGCCATTTTTGTCAATGTACTGTGATAGCCTGTATCAGAGATGAGAAACTCTTTTACCCAAAGACAGACTCTCCAGAAACACTCTGTCCAGACACAGGAAGATTCAACATTGCAAAGATACCCACCTTTCCCAAAAGAATCTATAAAATCATGCTGGAACTTGATACAAAAAATAAAATTTACCTAAAAAATACACTTGTGAGAATAAACACAAAAATCCTGGAAAGGAAGACTAGTGGGCACAGGGGGACTATATTTGCAGCTATTCGAACACATGAACACAATGTACATCTGCTTTCGCTGGTAGCCAGAGGGTTGCTACCCGCTTGGAGTGATGCAGAGATTTCTGCTCAGCTAGTCTTCCTTGCTGTGGCCTGAAGTTTAATATTACCATTGCAAATCACAGCGCTGCTACCAGCATTGCCCTCAGGGCGACCTCCTTCCTTCAGGTCATTCACCACTCACTGCTCCCAGCTCTGGTTCTGGCTCAGAATTTGTCACCATTTCTTTAGGAGGGAGGACTCCTTGCTTCTTGAAAACACGACAACCCCAAAGGTCAATTTCCCTTAAGATCTAGGTGTTCTGGAGCAAATGGGGGCAAGCCTCAAAATATGGATTATGTTATTGTGCTGAAAATAGATTCACTTAAAGAACTCAAAGAGGGGTGTCTGTGTGGCTCAGTCCATTAACCATCAGACTTGATTTGGGTTTAGGTTATGATCTCAGGGTTGTGAGTGATCAAGCCTCCTGTCAGTTTCTATGCTGGGGCTTGGAGCCTGCTGAGGATTGTCTCTCTCCCTGTTCACCTGCTCTGTGCACACTCTCTATTTCTCTAAAACAAGAAAGAAATAGTGGTGCCTTGGTGACTCAGTCAGTTAAGCCTCTGCATTTAGCTCAGGTCATGATCTCAGGGTCCTGATATCAAGTCCCACATGGGGTTTCCTGCTCAGTAGGGAGTTTACTTCTCCTGCTCCCTGTGCCCCTCCACCCTACTCATGATCTCTTTATCAAATAAATACATAAATACATAAATAAAATCTTTTAAAAAAGAATACAACAAATATTTTGAACATTGTCATCATTTTGCCTTAATGAAACTGACGCAGGTAGACCTAATGGCTTGGCCACGAAAGTGCCCTGACCAGATCTCAAGCCCCTAGTGCCCAGTGAATCCCCCTTGTAGATGCTAAGGCGTCCCTTTCTCTCTGTTGAATGGTTTGTGACTTTGGAGACTGGTGTCCTGTGGTCTGGGAGGCGAAGTCTTTGAACCAACAGATTAATCAGGAATGACTTCATGCCACTATCTCATCACTATCTTCTTCTATAAATGGAAGATTGTATCTTTCATATCAAATATTTTTAATTTTGGACAGTGAGGAGCAGGAACAACCAGATACTTCTGCTGTCACCTGCACCCTCGTGCTCTTCCCACTGTTGACTATGGGCTTTGGTGCATGTGAGAACATCCCAACACCTGTTCCTCTCTCAGAACCAGTTAGATCCAGATGAATCTGGACTGGAGATCAAGGCCCTTGGATTGCTGTCCAGCTCATCCTGAAAATACCACTTTTTAACAGTGGAGAAGACCTACTGCCCTACCTAGATCTTCTTTTTTTTTTTTTAAGATTTTATTTATTTGACAGAGAGAAACACAGCCAGAGAGGGAACACAAGCAGGGGGAGTGAGAGGGGGAGAAGCAGGCTTCCCGCTGAGCAGGGAGCCCGATGTGGGACTCGATCCCTGGTCTCCGGGATCATGACCTGAGCCGAAGGCAGTCGCTGAACCAACCGAGCCACCCAGGCCCCCCCCTACCTAGATCTTAAAGCACCTTCAAGATGACTCATCCCACAGTAATTAAAAGGAGACATTGTGAAGGTTAAAGAGCTATTTCAGAAATGTTATTCAAATGAAAAATAGCAGTGGCAGCAGCACGAAAACCTTACTGAACACCTAAGATACACCAAGGTTAGTATTAGCATCATGGGGATAGCTGTATCTTCAGCCCAGGTGGAGACTAGATTTATGGATAAACTTTAAATATGTAAGGAAGTCCAGGAAAAGATAGAAGTCTTGGGTTGCCTTTCTGTGGGTGCAGCCCTCAAGAGAGGTCTCTGAAAATAATTTTGAGGGAAGGGCTTTTATGTTTAAATCAATTTGGAAAGTTCTCTCTCTCTCTCCCTCTCTCTCTCTCTCTCTCTCTCTCTCTCTCTCTCTCTCACACACACACACACACACACACACACACACACACACAGACCTCCCTGCTCCTTTGGGAATTTACAGTGGATATTCATTGATTAAACAGTATGGTGAATCTTGCTGCAAAGAACCCATGAAAGCCATGATCTCCCACATTCTGTTGACTACAGAACTTGTTTTCAGTAACATGTACTGACACAAAGAGGAACACATTTTGGGAGTGCTGATATAGACCTTTATATCACAGAAGGACTGTCACAGGTATGATATGCCCATGAACAATAATAGTATATAATAATAGCCTAGTGAAGACATGAACAGGGTCCACACAAGAGAGAAGAAAAATTGCTGGAGCAGAGCAATGCCAGACCAAAAGGTCAGGACTCATAGAGGGAGCTGGTGTGTCATGTTCCTCAATGGGCTCCTCATGAGAGACCTGTTAGCTTTGCATATGGTTTCCCAGGACCCTTAGTGTGCAGACCAGGCTCCCTTTGCTATCTCCATTTCTCTGGAATGGGACCATCAAGTTGGGTGTACATTGTCTCTGGTCCTTGCCTAGACCAATGGCTCTCAAACTTCAGCATGCATTACAGTAACTTGACAGAGCTGGCAAAACAGATTGCTGGGCTCTACCCAGTGGTTTCTGATTTAGTAGGTCCCAGAAGGCACCTAAGAATTTGCATTTCTAACAAATGCAAGGTGATGCTGATGTGCTGGTTTGGGAAACACCCTCTGAGTAGTCCTTCAGAATACATTTATTTATTTATTTAAAGTATTTAATTTATTTATTTGACAGAGGGAGAAAGAGAGAGATAGAGAACACAAGTGGGGGAAGTAGCAGCAGAAGAGGGAGAAACAGACTCTCTGCTCATGATGGAGCCTGACATGGGGCTTGATCCCAGGACCCCAAGATCATGACCTGAGCCCAAGGCAGACACTTAACTGACTGAACCACCCAGACTACCCCAGGAATATTTGTTTTTTAATTAATTGATTTAGTTTAATTTTATTTTTTAATAATTTATTTTACTTTTTCAGTGCTCCAAGATTCATTGTTTACGTACCATGCCCAGTGCTCCATGCAACACGTGCCCTCAGTACCCACCACCAGGCTCACCCATCCCCCCACCCCCTCCCTTCCCAAACCCTGTTTGTTTCTGAGTCCATGGTCTCTCAGGCTTCATCTCCTTCTCTGATTTACCCCAGTTCACATTTCCTTTCTTTCTCTTAGTGTCCTCCATGTTACTCCTTATCGTCCACAAGTAAGTGAAACCATGTGATACTTGACTTTCTCTGCTTGGCTTATTTCACTCAGCATAATCTCCTCCAATCCAGTCCATGTTGGGTATTCATACTTTCTGATGGAAGCATAATATTTCATTATCTATTTGTCTATTGAAGGGCATCTTGGCTCTTTTCATAGTTTGGCAATTGTGGCCATTGCTGCTATGGACATTGGGGTACATGTGGCCCTTCTTTTCACTATATTTGTATCTTTGGGGTAAATTCCCAGTAGTGCAATGTTATTTTTTAAAGATTTATTTATTTGAGAGATAAAGCAAGCAAGCCCATGCATGGATGGGAGGAGCAGAGGGAGAGGGAGAGAGAATCCCCAGAAGACTCGCTCTGAGCGCAGAGCTGAATGACACAGGCCTTGATCTCAAAACCCTGAGATCATGACAAGAGAAGAAATCAGGAGTTGGATGCTTAACTGATTGAGCCACCCAGGCGCCCCCTTCAGGAGTACTTTTAATTCTGATCTTTTGCCCGCCAACATTTTTTTGCCCTGGCGGGCATACAGAGGACACAGATAATGGGGATGTTTTAAATGGTACTGGAGAGAAAGAGGGCTCCAGCCAGATCTCTCACTCATCGGGGTTTCAGTTTCCCCACAGAAATAGTAAGTGACTTGGTGCTTGGACCAAGTCAAGGCTTGAAAACTCAACCTGAGACAGATTCAGGCAATAGACAATGAGTGTGGCCAGCCCTAGAGCCCACGGTGAGGCCCAGCTCACATTAACTGCTGCCATGCTAGGGGTGGGGCCAAACTGCCAAGTAGGAAGCAGTGTCGTCTTTCTTTATGTAGGGAAACAGGCTCAGTGAGGGTAGATACTGAGTTCAAGGTGACTTAGCTAGTGAGAGCAAGCTTCAGATTTAAAGGATTTAATTTCAAAATTTCTGCTGTGCCTTGTGTATAACATTGTCTCTGAGGGTGCCCCACTCACCAGTCATGGCGTGACATTTGTGGAGGTTTTGTGGGCTGGGCAGAAGCGAGGAGGAATGCATACCTCCCAGAGATATGGAAAATGTGTTATTTGCTCTTTTTTCCCTATTGCAATTATGAGGCAAAGCCACAGCCACAGGACAACTTAGACAAAGGATGGCCAGTGTATGCTAAGAGCTCTGTTATGCTCTACCAAGTCTAATCCACCTGATTCTCTATTACCAGCTTTTCAAGTTTCTTGCCTGGGAGCTAATCAAGCCTTAATTGGAAACAGAAATGCAGCCTCTTGCCTGAGTCACAGGATGACAACAAACCAAGATAAATTAGAATTAGACTTGCAGGAGCTGGGGTTGCTTCTGCTAATGAAGCAAGCACAAGCAGGGAGTCTGTAGCCAATTTAAAGAGACAGTCCTTGTCACGGTCTGTGGCGCACTGGGTACGGTTGCTTGCTCTTACTTTGTGGCAGCCTTCAGCTAGCAAGAGGATATAAGAGTGGGACTTCATTTCATTGCTCTTTTTTTTTTTATTGTTACTTAATTTTTTTTCCCAGTGTTCCAAGATTCATTCCCCATTCCCCACACCCAGTGCTCCACGCTTTAGGTGCCCCCAGTACCCACCACCAGGCTCTCCCATCCCTCCACCCCTCTCCCTCCAAGTCCCTCAGTTTGTTTCTGTGTCCAGAGTCTCTGTTGTTTTGTTTCTCTCCCTGGATTACCCTACTTCCCATTTGCTTTCCTTCTCCTACTGTCCTCTATATTACCCCTTATGCACCACAAGTAAGTGAAACCATGTGATACTTGACTTTCTCTACTTGGCTTATTTCACTCAGCATAATCTCTTCCAGTCCAGTCCATGTTGCTACAAAAGTTGGATATTCATCCTTTCTGATGGAGGCGTAGTATTCCATTGTGTATATGGACCATATCTTCTTTATCCATTCATCTGTTGATGGGCACCTTGGCTCTTTCCACAGTTTGGCGATTGTGGCCATTGCTGCGATGAACATTGGTGTACATATGGCCCTTCTTTTCACTACATCCGTATCTTTGGGGTAAATGCCCAGTAGTGCAATTGCAGGGTCATAGGGTAGCTCTATCTTTAATTTTTTAAGGAATCTCCACA